>MU181947.1:699362-713237 GCA_016904865.1 Pissodes strobi
TTAACTACTACTTGACCTGTGTATGTCAGTTGAATAGAGGTGTGTCCGTCCGGATGGACCCGGTCCAAATTAACGATTCCAGTAACGCAACGAGTCGGACCGAATCCGTCATATCATTCGGACCCGGTCCACTACTTGCTTTAACGGAGCAGAATCGCGGTGCGAGTATATGTATAGAAGTCGAGTTCCTTGAACTAATACAATTCGGTCCGAGTCCGGAACTTTGTTTGAGAAACCTTTTGGGTAATAATCGCGTATGCATTTGTTATTATATGAAAATTTTTAATGGTTGCGTTTGTTTTAAAATTTTAAATAATATTTTGTTTACATTAAAAAAATTTAGGACAATAGATATTTAAAAAAAAACTAAAGAAAATAGCAAACATTTTTTAAAACAAAATATATTTATATTCCTTTATATATATAATGTAAACTATAAGAGCTCAGTTCCATTTGATATGGAAATTGTTGATTTTGTATAATTTTATGCTGCCTATTTAAAACCAAATTCGTATGGTGTTCAATATCAATATTAATTTCAATTTAAATAAAACATTTAAACCTCACAATCACTAACCCCGAGAGGTATGTGACATGCCAATAAGGAGCAGTGAAGCCTGAATCGGTCGACTATTAGATAAAATAAAATATAAAGATACATTTATTTACTTTTTGCATGTACCCCAAAATTAGATCTCATTCTAACACACACTGTGGTACAAGAGCATGTTTGCCATATTTCCTTATTAATCAGTGAATTTAACTCTCAATTAGGTATATTTTGTTTTTAAATGGCACTTACTATTTTAAATTTATTGCAACATGTTACATTTGTTATTCTATAAATATCTAATTTAAATCTACGTTAGTTACCAAAAAAACATACGTAATTACCTACTTTAGAATTTGAAATATTGTCATCAAGGATGCGGGGAATTTTTATAAATAAAAGTGGCAATGCCGCGCAGCAGTCTCGGTTGCTTCGGCTACGTCTCGTCTGCTTTCGGCCGATTCCGGCTGAATGACAACATGGATGGCGTACTAGTAGTAAAACGGCATATTTTAAATCTTATATCGGGTGGTGTTCTTTAATGCTTTGTAAGACTTTTTGTGGCAAATTAGTGTTTAATACTTTATCATGGTTCATCATTGTAGAGTTTGCAAGAAAACAAGTCGGAATTTTCCAAAACTTTTGTTTCATCGGTGAGTATTAAATGTCATTTCATATTTCATTGACGTCCCACGAGGGCCATACAAAGCAATAAAATAATGCATGTGTTTCTAGTTCAAGTACAAGTAGATGACAATTAGCTTCTAATAACGTTTTACAAGTTTATTATAACTGCAAATCAAAAATAAAACTAATCTAGCATAATTGATATTTTCGTCTTAATGGTCTACACGAGTCCTAGGCTTGTGGTGCGCGCATTATAAACACACTTCTGAAAACTGAATGAGATATTGCTTATAAATACTTTTAAAACCTTGCCATCTACTTTTACTGGACTGGTTTGAGGACCATATATATGAAGATTACCCGTTAAATTGCCATGGAACCGAATTAATAAATTAGAAATTATTTTAAAATCAGGATACATTATGAAACTTAAAAAGCGTGAATTTTCTCAGAGACCAAGAGTTAGAAGTTTACTTGCAAAAGCTGTCTTATTTAGAAATGAATACACTTTTGTATACATATATTTTTTATTGCTGTGATTATTATTTTGATTTTTTCAATTGCGAAATCAGTAGTCCTACTCCATTTAATTATTGGAACATTTTGAACGCCATTACAATATTATAAAAGGCAATTTTACATCTATTACGATAAAAGTATGTATATACTATCCTAAATGAGGCGATTTGATTTAGTATTATGGTGTATTGCAATATCTTTAATTTTTAATTAATTAAAATTCACAGTCCTTCGCAAAGATGCAACCGGGGGGACATTGAAAATGATAAATAGAAAAGCAAAAATGTGATATGTGTTATAATTCAACTAGTTTTTAAAAGCAGAGTTTAAAAAAGTAAATATTTTGTATATTTACGAGTGTTTATAATATTTTTAATTAAAGAAATGCATTTTTAGATTAATATTAAAGATTATCATAATTAAAAAATAAATAAATAAGAAAGGTGCAGATATGAAGACGTAAAAAAATTACCCTCCACTTGTAGATAGGAAAATATATTAATAATATATAATTAGCTATAACATTACTGTAATATTTTTAACCTGTTCCGATTCGTTTTAGCCAGTTTTGGTGCCTCTGGTTATTTTAGTCATTTTCGGATAGTCGTTCAAACAACTTTCAGTTAGTTTCAGCTAGTTCAAATTTATTTTAGCCATTTGAACCGACTCCAATACGTTATAATCAAATTTAAGATTTGTGATTAGTCCCCAAAATTCGGTTCGTTTTGGTTGGTTTTAACTTACTTTAATTTTTGTAACCTATTCCGGTACGGTTTAGCCCGTTTTGGTGCTTTTGGTGAGTTTAAGTTAGTCATTCAATCAACTTTCGGTTACTTTCAGATAGTTCCAATTTATTTTAGTCATTTGAACTGGTTCCGGTACGTTATCACCAACTTAAATGTTTTTGACTAATTTTAGTTAGTCGCCAAAATTCGGTAAATTTGGGTTAGTTTCGAGGTACTTTAATATTTTTAATGTTCCGATACGTTTTGGCCCTTTTTGATGCTTTTGGTTACTTTTAATTAGTTTTGGTTTGTCGTTCAATCAACTACCGGTAAAGTTCAGTTAGTTTTAATATATCTTAGCCATTTAAACTGATTCCAGTACGTTATATATGCTATTTTAATGTTTTTGATTGGTTTTGGTTAGTCGCCAAAATTGGATTAGTTTTAACTTACTTTAACATTTTTAATCTGTTCTGATATCTTTTAGACCGTTTGGTGCTTTTATTCACTTTTGGTTAGTCATTCAATCAACTTTCGATTACTTTCAGTTAGTTCCAATTTATTTTAGTCATTTGAATTGGTTCCGACACTTTATTATAACCAATTTAAATGTTTTTGGTTAATTTTAGTTAGTCGCCAAAATTATGTTAATTTGGGTTAGTTTCAACTTAGTTTAATATTTTTAATCTTTTCCGATATTACGTTTTAGCCCTTTTTGGCGCTTTGGTTAGTGTTGGTTAGTTGTTCAATCAACTTTCGTTAAAGTTAAGTTAGTTTTAATATATTGTAGTCATTTGAACCGGTAACCGGTACGTTATAAACAATTTTAATGTTTTTGGTTAGTTTTGGTTAGTCGCGAAAACTTGGTTAATTTGTATCAGTTTTAACTTACTTTAACATTATTAAACTGTTCTAACACGTTTTAGCCCGTTTTTGGTGTTTTAGTTACTTTTAGTTAGTCATTCAATCAACTTTCGGATACTCTCAGTTAGTTCCAATTTATTTTAGACATTTGAACCGATTCCGCTACGTTATTATAACCAATTTAAATGTCTTTGTTTATTTTTAGCTAGTCGCCAAAATTCGGATATTTTGGGTTAGTTTCAACTTACTTTAATATTTTTAATCTGTTTCAATATGTTTTACCACTTTTTGGTGCTTTTGGTTAGTCGTTCAATCAACATTCGGTAAATTTCAATTGATTTTAATATATTTTAGTCATTTGATCTGGTGCCGATACGCTATAAGCAATTTTAACGTTTTTGGTTAGTTTTGGTTAATCGGCAAAATTTGGTTAATTTGTGTTAGTTTTAATTTACTTTAACATTTTTAATGTGTTCTGAGAGGTTTTGTTTCTTTTAGTTAGTTTTGGTTATAGTCATTCAATCACCTTTCGGTTACTTTGAGTTAGTTCCAATTTATTTTAGTCATTTGAACCGGTCCCGATACCATTAATTATGACCAATTTTAATGTTTTTGGTTAGTGTTGGTTAGTCGTCAAAATTCAGTTTATGTGGGTTAGTTTTAACTTACTTCCATATTTTTAATCTGTTCCTATACGTTTTAGCCCGTTTTGGTACTTTTTGTTACTTTTGGTTAGTCATTCAAACAACTTTCGGTTATTTTCAGTTAGTTCCAATTTATTTTAGTCATATAAACCGGTTTCGATACGTTATAATCAATTCTGTGGCTACGCGTGCCAGAATTTTGGTGTTCGAAATATCTTTTTTTCATACGTTTTGATACCCAATCAGTATGAACAAAAAAATTGGAGGTATGGTGATGGAACTTTATTGACTTTTAATCTTTTATAATTTAATATCCCTCTAAATCTAAAATATTAATAAAGACTTTTCAATACATTTAAATAGCATTCCTGCTCAAGACAATCAAATTTATATTATGTGCTAAAAAAATCGTTTCCAAACTTGAAAATTGTCGGTCTCAAATTACCCAATATTTCAATATCCAAATTTAAGTTAAGAATCGAACTCTATAAACGACCCACAAATTCCCATTTTTAGTTTTTGCGTGATCGATTGACTTTTTGTGAAAGAAAAAATATTAGGGAAAATAAAAATGCTACGCCTATGTTTGTTTACCCACTAGCCACTTTCTGTACCACAGTTTAATTGATAAATACGCACATCACAGTCTGTGGTTTACGATGCAGTTTTCTAGAAAATTATGAATGACAGACTTTGTCTTTTTAAGTAAGTAGTCTTAGGGTCGACTGGACCGAATCCATTGGACCGCGTCCACTGACGGATTGATTCAGATGGACCAAATCCATCAAGGGACCCGGACCGCCCATCACTACAGTTGAACTTAGACAAATGCTTCAGATCGGTTGTATCTTCTGTACCTTCCGTTATTTTTCACCTGCCGACCCATCCATAGACGCGTTTCGCCGTATAACGGCTCGTCATTATGGCTACAGGGTCAGCAGATGAGAGAACCGTACTTGAGGCTTTAAACTAACCCAGTGAAACTCAAACCAGTAGTGTGTTGCAGCCGGTGCCATCTTTCCGTAACCTGCTAAGTTTATCGGAGATAGACGGTACTATATTCTAGTAATTATTGGAAAAAGAACGGAAGGTGCAGAAGGTACAAACATTCTGATGCATTTGTCTAAGTTCACCTGACATGCACAAGTCAAGCTGACCCTGTAGCCATACTGACGAGCTGCTATACGGCGAAACGCGTCTATGGATGGGTCGGCAGGTGAAAAAGAACGGAATGTATAGAAGGTACAAACTTTCTAATGCATCTAATTAGGCAAGCTCTCGTGTAAAATTTAAGCACTTTAGATGTGCGCTAAGCATCAGCTATATTTCAAGAATCTGAATTATATAAAATAAGGTATTTTATTATCGTCAAGTTCAAAAGTGTTTGGTTGTGGTCAAATATAATGTTCATTAACCTGAGTAAATAAAATTAACATCGGTATAGATAGTTTAATAATAGCCGCTAAATTGAAAATTGAAATGTTACCGAAGTTAGAAACCATTAATAAAGCTTTTAAATAAACGAAACTTTATTAAAGTTTGAATAAGAGCCTAATTCAAATTCTAATAGCTTAGACATTATATTTGCTTTGTCATAACTGAAAAATGCAATTATATTTCTGTTGTTATCCTCGATTAAAAATGATCGTTAGGGAAATATGCATATGGGACAAGCTCAATTTAATTTAGCTGTGTTGCTTCATACGAATAACAGATATATTGTATGACACCTATCAAAATTACGAGTTGTCTTTGTAGCTTAATATAAAAATATGAAGGTATTAATATAAATTAGGACATTATAAATTTTCTGTTCATTTTCGCTGCTGAAATTAAGCCCAACAGTTTAATAGAATAATTTCAGATAAAACAAGTATTACACTTCGAGTCGAGAGATAAATATAAAGTAGTAAATATGATATTTGTTTAATGGTATATATAGGTTGAAATCAATACCTAAGTCGCTCTGAATAACACAAAGCTATTTAAATAAATCGTCGACATTAGGGCACAGAACTGCTGATAAGAGCGCTATCTAATTCATCGATGTCAGGCCCATAAGCAATCACCTAGGATATATGGGACTGTAGGCAAGCTAATGCTTCACTTTACTCCGCCCTACATTCATTTAATCACTGCCTTATAACTGCTGAATATTATTTTATTATTTTTACTCACTATTATAGAATTACTATTTGGATTTACACCGTTTTGAACCCCGTTTTGGTATTTTTTAATAACTAGCCTTAACCCATTACCTCCCACGACTATTTTTCTTTTGTTATGGCGATTGAGAAAAAGTATAACAATTTTTTTTTTGGTTGATTTTAAAAAGGTGGTGTACTCAAATGGGTACAATTGGCAAATGCATTGAAAAATAGACAAAATTTTAATGATGCAAAAAAAAAATTCTTTAAGAAATAATTATATATTCTTAGAATATGTGGGGTTTGCTAGATCCTCCATAGGGCGACGGGCGCCTTCCCAGGGAACGGATAGGGGGACGCCTCCTAGATATGGGTGGTACCGGGGAAATGAAATACTGGGGGTGGATCAAAATCTAGCACATGAGAATGGGAAGCAGTATTTCTCGTTACCGTCTTAAGGTGGAGAATGATTGTTTTGGAACAGCTTAACATGGATACTCTCAGGCGACAGTCATTATATTATATATAAGACTCTATCGGCTAAGACACTGCGATGGGGAAGGCAAGGGGAAACCACCCCATTATACTCCCTAGTAACAATCATCATGGCTCTTGCACACAAAGTAACTACAGTTACTGATCATGGAGTACGGAACCCAAGATCCGGCAGGGGAGGTAAACCAAAACTAGACCACGAGGCCTCCCAGGTCGTCATCCGGCGAAATCCCTGTGAACTAAACATTGCAAAACAAAAAGTGAAACTCAGAAACCCATATAGGATGGTCACATGGAACATAACAACCCTATATAAGGCAGACAAACTAAGAAATCCACTCCTTGAAATGGACACACTAGACAGGCACTGGAAATTATATATATGCCTTGTATGTAATATATATGGATACGCTGCTGTCTACTACTCTGGAAACCAGGACCATCATATGCACAGAAACGGAGTGCTAATATTTATGAAAGAGAATATCAGTAAATATGTTACTAATTTAATCTCACTGTCATTGATACGACTAAACGCCACACCAGTAAACATAAATATTATCCAAGTGTATGCTCCTACTGCGAAAAAAAACGAACATGAAATCGAAGAATTTTACCATCAAATAGAAGAAGGTCTGAAAGTAACAAGGAAACACTAAGTGATAATACTTATGGGAGATTTTAAAGCAAAGGTGGAACGGAAAGCCACATGTAACATCACCGGAAATTTTGGTTTGGGAGAAAGAAATCAAAGAGATGAAGAACTAATCGAATTCTGTCAAGAGGCTGACTTTGTTGTTGCGAACACTTGGTTCGAACTTCCTGAAAGACGCCTATATTAATGGAAATCTCCGCAGAATGGACACGGTAGAATAGTGCGGAACCAATTAAATTACATTTTGATAAATCACCGATTCCGGAACAGCATTAGAACAGTTAAAACCTACCCATGCGCTGACATAAACTCAAACCACAACTTACCAAGAAAGCTAGAAAACCTAACCAGAATGTGCCTTGAAACCCCTTAGAAACTGCGAAATACGGGAATGGATTTCTCAACAAATAAACGCAGAAATAGACAAAATAAAGGACACACCAAATGATAACAGAACCATCAATGAACCATCATGATATACAAAGATCGACTATAGAACAAACAAAGGATTCCTTAAAACCATCTAAGGGAATAGCAAAAAATGAATGGATGACACAAGAAATTCTGAATCTAATGGGATCCCGAAGAAAATATAAAAACAAAGACATTATCAGATACCATGATATCAACAGAACCTTAAAAAAGAAAATTAAACAAGCCAAAGAAGTATGGCTTGGAAATTCCTGTAAAGAAATAGAAGATCTCCTGAGAAAACACGACAGTTTCAAACTTCTATAAAAAAACTCAAGTATACCTCCGGAATCAAAAAAAAAACCAAAACATATCAACCTACTCAAAGACTTGGACGGAAAATTCCTTCATCATGAACAACAATGCAGAGAATGGGAGAGGTACGTCACTGACCTCTTCGACGATGCCAACCGAGGTAACATGACACATACGGTCTGTAACAACGAGATAGACAGAGGCCCCAGTATACGGAAGGCAAAGGTCAAGAAAGCAATACAGCAAGCAAAAATAACAAGACGCCCGGACCAGGCCATATTCCTACTGAACTGCTTAAACTTCTAGACGAGGAGAGTACTACTTGCCTAACCACATTTTTTAATAAAATATACAGCGAAGGAAGAATACCAGACGATTGGCTAGAATCGCTCTTCATAACATTACCAAAGAAGGGTAGGCCCACTAAATGTGTCGATTTTAGACTTATTAGTCTAATGAGTCACACGCTTAAGATCTTTTTGCGAACAATGCAAAACCGAATATTCCTACTATGCGAAAGTAAAATGCCCTAGGGACAAACCATTCGTATTTGGAAGTGGTCTGGGGACCAGAGAAGCTTTATTCTATATGTGCGTTCTGCTCCAAAATAGCTGGGAGTTCCGAAAGATTGTCTACATCTGCTTCATAGCCTTCGAAAAGGCATTTGACCGAGTACAACATGACCCAATACTAATAATGCTCGTGATAATGATTTAAGATTTAATAGCTACCAACCTGGGTTTAATCCTCTTACTTCAAATCTAAACAATGAATATTATGCTCATAACGAACCAATTAATGTAAATTTAAATTTGCCAAGGTCTCAATTTTGCAGTCAAAACAAATTTTATAACCACATTCCTTATACTAATACGAATAGTCATCCACAAAACTCAAATTATTATCTTGCAGACAACAGGAATTTATTTTTTCAGCAATGGGCTCATCCCTTCTATAATCATCAAAATACTTAAGTTGCTAATGTTCCAATGTTTTCGAATTCATGTTATAATTATGAAGCATCTAGAAATGGTCAACCAATTTCACAATATGTTTTGATAATAATTATAAGATGCCACCTTTTAACAGAATCAATTTAAAATTTAATGGAAAATGCCAGAGCTTGCATAGTTTCTTGGAAAGGGTTGAAGAGTTTTGCATGTCACACAGAACATCTAAGTATGCATTATTGAATTTTGCTCATGAATTTTTTGAAGGGAAACCTTGATTTGGTATCGTTCAGTTAGAAATTATATTAATACTTGGGAAGAGTTAATACATCATTTACACTTAGATTTTTTGCCAGTTGATTTTGACGTTGCACTTTGGGATGAAGTACGGGCACGTACACAGGGGAATAATGAGAGGCTTTTAATATATATTGCCATAATGGAACATTTGTTCAAGAGATTCATAAACCCTGTTGACGGAGTTACCCACCTTAGACTAATAATGAGAAATTTACAACCATATTATAAACAGCAACTTGTTTTGCGGCAACCTTTTTCTATCTTAGAACTTAAAGCTCTCTGTCCAGTATTGGAAAATACTAAAATTCGTTCTGATTCAAGGTCGTCCAGTATACAATTCATTGGCTTTAGAGCCTGAGCTTGCCTATAAGAAGCAGTTTTCTCACAGAAATGCAGGTCATTTTAATAAATCTAATACTAATGAACTTAATGTCGAATATCAAAATTCGCAGATACCCTCAAATAGAAATCTAATTTTAGAAACACTGTCTGCATCTCATAACAATTTAATTTCTGCACAAATGGATCACAGTAATTCATCTGATGTTAATGCTTTGAATTTATCTATAATTAAGTGCTGGAATTGTCATGAAGTAGGTCATACTTATCAAACATGTAAGGTTAAAACACAAAACAGTATTTTGTTATGGATGTGATAGGAGAAATATAACAAAACTTAATTGTAAAGTATGTCAATCGAATAAGTCAAAAAACTAAGCAAAGATGAATTCACAGTCGGCGGAATTCGCCAATCAAAGTTAGAGTCCGGCAGGTTTAACTCTCAAAAATAACTGGCCTTAGTGGTTAAACAAAGTAAAACATTTTTATAAATATAATGAAATATCTCCATTGTTGATAAGTAAATCGTTAAGCGATTCAATGCCTTATTTAGACGTTAAAATAAATAACATAGTTTTTTCTGGTTTATTGGACACAGGTGCTATGCAGAGTGTTTTGGGCAAACAAGGTTATGAGTTAGTTTTGAATATTGATTTAAAAATTTCTAAAAATATAATAACCAAAGTAGTCACTACAGCTGATGGCAAATCTCAGTCAATTTTTGGATCTGTTATTTTACCTAGAAGTTTGGATAGCAAGATCATTGATTTGGAAGTTCTGATCGTTCCAAGTATATATCAAACATTAATTTTAGGCATTGACTTTTGTAAAAACTTTAATTTAAATCTAGATTTTCAATCAAATTTATATAAAGTTACCGAATCTTTGTCTCTTGATGAAATATTGGTTAAGGAAAACTTTAAAAAAGTTTGTATTCAGTCAGAATGCGATTTGACTGCTGAGCAAACAATCGAATTAAACGGAATAGTTTCAAAATGTAATGAGTTGGTTTCAGATAAACTCGGTGTAACAGATCTTTTGGAACATGATATAGAGGTCACCACTACAGAACATTTAGAAAAAGACCTTTCTTGTTATCTCCACATATGCAACAACATTTAAATTCTGAATTAGATCGAATGTTACAGTTGGGGGTAGTCAAACCATCTGATAGTCCTTACTGTGCTAATGTGTTATTAGGTAAGAAAGATAGTGGCGATTACAGACTTTGTTATGATGGACGCCCTTTAAATTCTATCTCGGTCATAAAACCATATCCATTGCCCTATCTAACTAGAATTTTAGACAAGGTTCGTGATGCCCAATTTTTATCTTCAATATATCTCAAGCATGCGTTTTGGCAAATTAAACTCAGTAAAGATTCTTGTAGTAAAACGGCTTTTTCTGTAATAGGTCGGGGTCATTTTGAATTCGTTCGAATGTCTTTTGGGTTATGCAATACTTTTTATTTCTATTTCTGGCACATCTTAAAGCTTATCTAAGTTTTTTAGGTAAAAAATTAATCATTTTCTATTTCTTTTATCTATAAAGATTAAAAATAATTTTCTATTTGGGACTTAGCTGAAGTATCTAGCCTTCAAAATAAAAAGTGTCCATGCGACAATGTCGTAACGCACCTTTGCGCCGATAATGCTCAAGGAATAAGAGCATGTTTACTTTTAATGTAGTAGGAGAGGGCGCTTATTATTGTGGCATAACAAATGATAATATTATTAATTATTTGAATCAGATATTAGAAAGCAATCACGTTCAATGCATAAAAGTGATGTTACACTTTAGACAACTCCACCTTACTTGTTAAGTAACATTACCGGCACCTTAGTTGCTTTTCAATTTTCTTCCGAAGATGATCCTTGCCATCTTCTGCAATACTTCTTGGAAGCAGAGCAGGTGGTGTTTTCGTTGCCGTCCCAAAAATTTTTTGGTGGAACGAGCAACATTTCTAATAAAACTAAGTAAATCCAGTAATATCAGTAGGTACAGTTTCCATGCATTTATGATTCCAAAGGTTACAGAATGAGTAAAAAGAGACCACCATCACTTTGTGAGAATAAATATTCTATGGTTATTTACTGCTTGGTCAAGCAGGTCGTCCTCACCCATATTAATTATAACTCGCAAAAAATGGGGTTGATTCATATCAGTTTTTTTTTCTGCTGAAGATCAAGGTTTTTACTTATCCTAAGGGCTATACAGTGTAGTGATTTATTACCATAATTACCATATAATTGCCTTTACAGCGTACAGCGTAGATTTATTTCTCCTTTTATGCTTGTTGAAAAATTCTGCTATCCATTTCTTGCATTTCCTTTAATGAAGATAGGGGATATTTTTGGTCCCATTTTCCCGTACCGCGCCTGTTCCCTTAAAGTTCACATTCTTGAGTATCTTCCGCAGGTAGTACTTAAAAAAGTTGTCCTCGAGATACATGATGTTGTCCGAAGCTTTTTCGACGCATTGAACCAAATCTAAAATAGCGTTAGTACTTAATGGTAAACTGATATCCATCTCGCCATTCTTTTCTTCAGCTCCACAGTAAGTATTATAGTTGCAACAAGTGTTAGGTTCAGTGGTCTGAATAGTCAAATCAATTCCGAATGACCTTGAGTAAAACCAAGAAGATCACCGAATGGATATAATTTAAATAAATTTTAGGGAGTTTGTTTCCCATTTGCAAACCCTTTTGTCTTTTTAGGTAGCAGACGAGTCAAAATTAAAAGGTCGCCGTTGCCATGTTGATGGATTTTTTAAAAATCTCTTAAAATGATTTTAAATGGAATCCAGATGACTATCTGGCCACCTACAAACAAATTTGTCGGTCCAGTACGAACCGAGACACGTACATCACCGCTACCACGTTTATATCGCACCGGTAAAAAGAAATAACTAAATAAGTAACCAAACTCTTCCTTTACAACTGCTAACTGGTGAATATTTCTGGCAAGAGTACATCCACCCCACAGTTCCATTATGGCTCTTAATTAAACTAATAGGAATGCACAAAAATGACAGTTAATGGGCGGAGCTAGATAAGCGAGGGAAAATGCATGGCCCTCCGCTCGCTTCGCTCCCTTCGAGGGCGCAACCAACTAAAACTAACCCAAACTAACTCACGGCATTCCCAAAATGAGTTCTAATCTAGCTAAAGGCTTTGTTTTTACATTTTTCAAATTTCATAAATTGCATCTAGCTCCGCCCCATTAACTGTCACTTTTGTGCATTCTTACTGGTTTAAATAAGACTTATAACGGAACAGAGGGGTAGATGTACTTTCGCATATTTCTACCTGCTCTGTAATCCCTTCGGGTATGTTTGACCGCCCGAGCCATCAGAACTCCTTCTATTGGTCAGAACGTATTATTTACGTTTTTTAGATTCGGCTCAGTGACCAGAAATTTTTAAGGTCAGTCTGGAGATTTTACAATTACAAATAAATAACACATTGGTTTGGCAGGGAGGATTTTAATGCAAACAATCGATAACTCCACACGACAATATTTCAGAACCAATAGTTTCCACAATTATGTTTTGGAAGTATTTTACTACTTTAATTCCTTTCATGTTTAATTGTCAAATTGAAAGTAAGGAAATCGGTACACAATTTAACACAATTAATACAATAGGATATCACTTTTTGTTGCCACCAGGCAATACTTTCTAACTTGCTCAGCTAATATTCTTAATTCACATGGCACTAATGAATATTTAAGAGTGATATGATAGAGCACCATAAACTAAAATCCGATTTTTTTTGGTTCCAGTAAACCTGACATTGTGACTTAAAGGGATTTCCAGACATGAAAATGTATAAACTGCTATTCCTTATTTAACTTTTTCTGACTTAAAGAAATTTCCAGACATAAAATATATATAATGGAATATCAAATGCCATGAATATTTGCCACAGATTCGGGGCGTCAATTTGGTTGTATCTCATATGGTTATCGCGTATGAAATAAATTTTCTTCTCTTGGCAGAAATTCAGCTGTCCGGCTCCCACCATTCCGTATTTGGCAAATTGAAACTTTTTAAATCAGCCTACATCAAAATTCGCTGACTTTCTTGCATTTAACAAGATGCTTGGTTTATTTAGGTCAGATATATATTTGTCTTGAAATAAAACCCTGAAGCTAACTAAATAAGAAATCAATAAATAAACACTGTGATTACTGTGAATATAAAGGATATTGATATAAAATGGTATATTTCCAAAAATAAATCATTTATTGTAAGAGATCTACGACATTAGTTTGTAAACTAAAGATTGCAGCGTAAATATCGCATATGCAAATGCCGCGCATGACAAGACGTTG
>MU181947.1:713247-745459 GCA_016904865.1 Pissodes strobi
GCTTAATCTCTGCTGAGCAAGGTTCTTCTACTACTACAGTAATATGTGTATTGACAAATGGAAATTATGTTCTTCCTGTACTTATTTTTTTAGGCTATGAATGAAAGCAGAACTTAAAGTTGAAGATCTGCCAGATTCCGTGTTTGCCTGTGGATGGATGAATTTGGAGTTAATCAGCATTAATTCGATAATTTCCTGTATCATGTAAAACTAGCTATAGAAGCTCCAGCTCTATTATTTGTAGATGGCCGCCTTCCCTACATTAAAAATTTTGAAGTGATTAAAAGAGCGAGACAAAAATGTCTCAATTCTGGTTTTTCTTCCTTACTGCACACATAAACTACATGCTCTGGATGGCTCAGCATTCAACCAGGAAGGGATGTCACTGATTTTCAGATAGCATCAATATTCTATGAATTATATATGTAAACCTGTATACAACTAAATACCATCCAGTGCTTCGTTCTATATAATCCTGACGTGTTTACAGATATCGATTTCGTGGCTAAATATTTTAATCCCTAGTAGCCAAACTACGTATATCGAACAGAGTCAAACAAGCCGCAACAGTATTTACTCTACATAAATACCAACACTAGATGATAGAACACAAGACATTGATTAGTTGGCAATTCCTTTAGTCTCGTTTCTCCTAAAGATGTTACTACATCAAGGAAGACACGAAAACGTTGTGAAACAGTTATTTAAACCCAAACGTCGCATGTTCACTCCGCTGCAGCAGACGATTTTACTTGTGATTGGTGCGTAAACATTACTAAATTAAATCTGTTCCGAAAAATTGTTAATTTTAAAGTATTAAAATATTATTTCTTAACCGAATAATTTCTAATATTTATCAGTGTTTCCAAATGTGACATTTAACATGAGGCCTAACTTTTTTTTCATGGCAAAGTATAGTCAAATGTATTACTATTTTTTTCTAAACTGGCTTTATTTTTTATCCAAGTTTATAAAATGACTGTACTCTTCATAACAAATCGAACTCTATTAATTTCTCTTGCTCTCATTTTATGTAAACATTTTTCCATTTAAATTCCTTAGGACATCACCTAGGGGTTTGGGCAAAACTGTTACATTGCATGATTTAACTTTTTAATCCGTTTAATTTTTTTGTTTCCTTTTTTTAACTTTTTTATATTCTGGAATATTCACAAAACTAATGGGTGTTTTTAAAAGTAAAAAGCATAAATAGTGACTTTTTCCTTCATTTTGGGCCACCTTTCCCTCTTCGGTTTTCATAATCGAAGTAAATATGATACACATTAGTAAATACTTTGTTACTAACGGCCCATACCTACCATGCTAGTCCTAGATATTGTAACAATTTCGTTTGGATACTCACTAATGCAGACCAAACCATTCCGCCAATCGTTGAATATAAAAAGTTATGGGTTTCAACATTTTCCTTCAGAAATTTAATTTTTTGGCAGGTAATTAGTTCATCACAAACATATCGCCAAAAAGCTATTTCAATTATATGATAAAGTAAGTTTGGAAAATATTACTCCAGCGCTCATAATCAAAGTAAATATGACATACATTTACGGCTCTGACGACCTTTGAGTATTCTTGATTTTGCAAATTTTCTTATTTCTACTGGAAAGAGAATAGTTTATAATATAGACTGAGGCATAGGCCGCAGATCCACTTGCGATATTTAACACCCTGGATCCAACCAACTCTCTATAATTATTTCAGTTAGTAATGCAGACGCACATAGATTCGTCCGTTTTCTCCCTTTTACTCCTCCTAGGAGAAACTGTTTTTAAATGCAAGCGATCACTTGATGTGGAGGGTTTTGAGTTGATTTATTTTCCACGTTCTCATTTGTTTTCATTCCCTGTACCTCGGTGCTCCTTCAGTACTTCTACCAGGCTGCCATCCAAGACCATTCCAATTTTCTCTACGTCTTCTGTTAAACAACCGAGAATACGCTTTAATACCACACCTGAATTGGCAGGATGCAGCTCAGTTGTCCTAAAACCAGACTTTAAATTGTTGGCTAAATTTTGCTGACACCTTCCCACAGTCTGTCTAAAAGGAGGGGAAACTGTGCTTTAAAAATACTTCCAAAATATCTGGTTTCTCTTCTCCAACAATCCAGAATTTCCCTTTATACTTTTTCCATGGGTGCTAATACTACAACTTGCATCAGGTGCGTTGCATTAGGAAGATACGGCGTCATATACAGTTTTTTCTCTACAAGTTTCTATCACTTTAGGCGAGAAGTAGCTAGCAAGATTATAGCCAACAATCTACACCTTATCGTCAGATTCTTTAAATCCTCAATGTGTGGAAGAAGAACCTGATGACCACACCACGAAGAAGGTCATATAAAACCAACACATTTGGTGCCAACTAGGTAAGCTGTCATACAGGTTCTGCGCCCTATACACAACTATAGGTGGAAGAAGATCTCCATTACCTTGACCGCGCACCATTAAGCTTCTGAAAGCACGTGATTTCGCCTGAACGCTTTGCACCTGTTTTGTGTTTCTGGGCGCCACTACTCTCCTGGCGCTGGGGTTATCAGTGATATTTGACTCATCGTAATTTTACAGATGTGTACTCTTTATATTCTCATGGGCAAGGTCGGTAATACTTAAAAAAAATTAGGATGTCTCCTCTGTCCACCAATGATCTGGATCGTTTAATGTTGGATGCTAAACGAATGCTCAGGTTGTTTCTTTTCGTAAAAGCACCTATAAAATCTAGTCGTGGGCGGTTACCATTAAATATTCCAACCACTCTCCCTTGCTTATCGAGGTAATTTGGGATACCATCACGAATATCAAGTTTCGTAAGAGGGAATCCCCAGTCTTCAACCATACCGAGCGTATTGGCAATTGTTACTTCTTCCTGGGCACTTACCACGGTTAAATGGCCAACAAATTTTGTGTTTTTGCAGCCAACCTTACGTACTATCGTCGAACGAGGTGCGTTATATGTTTTATATAGGCCAAAAAATAATTTCACTGGAAAGAGAGGCGATTTGATACCAATTTACAACACCTTTTCACCAAGGCATTACTAATGTGACAATGCAAACCTGAAATTTAAAGATTAAAATATTAACTGGGAGAAGTCTGCCTTATTAAATAAAATATAATTGTACATTTCAAAAATTATAGTTTTCCCTATTATTTGCGAAAATAAATCAAACGTCGATTTTCGATAAGACATAATGTTGGCAAATTTATTCTTGAGACGGTTTACGTAGTTTAATAGCGAATATCTCTCTAGTTAATATCTCTAACTGATAATTCATTCTAAAATTCAGCTTCGAATCTTATGCATTTCGAGTACAAACTCCGAGATTTTAAAATTTACACATGTAGAAATCATAGTTTATCATTTTGCTGACATGCAAAGGTGTACATGAAAAAAGTGAGGATAAGAGAAAAGAAATTATGTAATTGGTCGATTAAAAAAACTAGGGTTAGTTTTGAGTTAGTTACAGTTCTGATTTCGTTACACTATATATACACAATAAATCACTAGCTTATTTGCGACTTTGCAAGGTGAAACAAGTGTTTCAGGCCATGATTGATATATTGAGGCAGTTTGGATTAGTCAGGTCAGTACCAACTAGCAAGAAAGGTTGCGCAAAGCAAGGGTTGCTCGATGTCGGTTAGTTTAGATTGGTTTGAGTGAGCTTGGACCAGTCTCAGTTTGTTTAAGCCCAAAGACATATAAAAACAATAGGCAGAACAGGTCTTTCATAAATTACCAAATGTTAACATGCTAAATTAGAAATATTAACGTCTAACTGATGGCAGTGACCATGGATGTAAGATTCTTCAAAAAATTATCGCTAAAATAGTCACATTGGCACCTTCTTTATGGTATTTATTATTAGTATATTGCACAAATATATTTTATATTTTTGTTAAAAATATTTGCTGTTTTATGAAAAAATCTAAAGTATTTTTCGGGTTCAGTTAGAGCGCTATAAAAAAACAAGGAATTCGCTATTTTATATTACTTTTCTAATGAAAAAAATGCGGAAAATATATTTTTTTATTCTTTTTTAACCTGAAACATATTTGTATGGAGCACAGGATACATCGTTACGTTTTTTCTTCAATTATTTGAACACATCATGCCTGACCCTCCGCTCACCTTGGGGATGCAACTAATAAAAACTAACCTTAACTAACCTAAAATATGGGCGAAAACACAAACAAACAAAAGGAAATCACAGAATAGAAAATGTTAACATATGAACGGCGAAATGTCAGTCACGTCATCCCGCGAAGAGCAACTGTTAGACCTACGCGAATACTACCAATAGAAAATGAGCACGCTGGATTATTTGCCACGCGTCGAAAAATAGTTCCAGATTGAAGTAATAATATTATAAAAGAAAAATAATAATCCGCATTTTTTTTTCGTAAATTCCTTTCATTATATTACATAATTCTGTTAAGTAATTTTGATAGCATTGTTGTTTAGGATCATCATACTCTTCTGCTGCATGACATATATCAAACACTAAATTTGTAGCGTTAAACAATTTTTATTTTGAAAACGGTGTATCAGAAGGAAAAAGTTCAAGAGGCTTTTTTTCAGTAAAATTAATATGGCTTTAAGGAAACCATACTATTTTTTGTAAAAACCAGTGGCGCACAGTTTTTTTGCTAAACATAGAGACTTGCCGGCATGAACGCCACTGATGTAACTGTCTTAGAATAACAAATTTGTACATGTAAATATAACTTGTCATGATACATTTGCATGCACCAAAACTCATATCAATATCTTTGTATGGTGAAATACAAAGATTATAAACCCTAACTAGTTAGTTACAGGACAGATTTTGTTTGAAAAGCGTTATACAAAGGTCCATAATCGAAGTAAAGAGGAGCCAGATTTATTAATACTGTGCTACTAAGAAATAAAGTTCATTTGCTGGCCAATGAACTTTAATACTGCACGGTCCCTCGGATCCTCATAACTGCTGAATAAGTCCATTTATTTAAAACCTTAAATCAAAATTCTATTACTATGTAACTCAGAAAGGATATGAACACAAATTAGTTTTTGTCTATTTTGTTGCTACACTTAATGTTGTTTGGAATTTAAGTAAAATCATGATAAAATTGATGGTATCAGCTCATTCAACATACAGCAAATATTGACATTAAAGCAGATATAATTGATTTAATAAATTAAATATTTGCTTACCTGATAATTTAACAAACGAATTGATTTATTAATTCCCTACACTTTATCGTGTAAAAAAATAAGCGTGGAAAAGATTGTGAACTTCAATTATAAGTTAATAACGAGGTAAATCCTAACCAACTAAAAAATTAAACCTTTAATCATCAGCGTCGATCCGAGATAACATTCATCATTGGGTAGCTTCGTTGTTTAGCCTTCTATTAATTGCTCGCGTCACGCAATCCGCATGAATCTTTTTATGATAAATGGGAATTTCCGCATTTATTCTAAGTGTTCTTTGGATATAAATAAAAAAATATAATGGATTACCGTTTTAAGTTCACATTTTCAGTCGGTCTGGTAAAATTTGCAGGTGCAGGTGACATTAAGTATGTTATACATAATAAAATATATAAATGCGAGACACTAACAGATTTGTCATTATTCTAAGTCAAAATTGTTAAAATGCATTTACTTCTCTATATCTAAATGCAATCTTTATCGGATTTCTGATTTATGCGTGATATAAAGATCTTTGGCAAAACTGCACACCAAACTATCTTAAATATGTTGTGATTGCAGCAAATGATTGTCAATTTATATTGGTGACAAAATAACTACTTACCTATTGTTATTCAATCAAAGATGATAAAAACAAAATAACTTTGTTCCTAAAATCAATAACTATACAGTATGTCCGGCGATCGGGTAGACAAGAGGACAAATGGACCAAAAATTGCATTTCTCGATAAAGTCATTCTTCATAAAAACTTTTGCTTGTTAAAAAAATATGATTGTCGTTTAGAAAAAGTTGTTTTTTTTATACAGGGTGACCAAAAAGTTGAATTTTCTATTTTTTTTAGAGGAATTAAATAACCTTATTTTTCAGTTTTCAGCAAAATATTTCTTAGGAAATGTGCTTTAAATTATTTTGTTACGGGTACGTTGGAAACCGTTCATAAATTTTTCAATTACGTATCTGTATGTGGAATCGCCATTAGCATAACATTGTATTAAATGTATTCTTTGCTCCGTTGTTAACATTATAAATGAAATACCATTAAAAGTTACCGACTTAATGATGATTTGCTTGTCACTGTCACACACACAACTTGTCAGTGAACGAAATTTGGTGAAATGCAAATTTTACACAAGAAACTTCTTTTTATCCAAAGTTGATGAAAATCGACATCTGAACAGATGGAATGATTTGAACCAAAATTCTTATGTAGTATTTTGCTGAAAACTGAGAAGAAAGGGTACTTTATTCCTCAAAAAAAATTTAAATTTTTACTTTTTGATCACCCTGTATAAATAAATAATGTTTTCTCTACGACAATCATATTTTTTTAACAAGCAAAATTTTTTATGAAGAATGGCTTTTTGTCGAGAACTGAAATTTTTGGTCCATTTGTCCTCTTGTCTACCCGATCGCCGGACATACTGTATATATTGGAATAGAATCCATAGAAGTATGTATAAAACTGATCTTTCTTTGCAAATTACTCGTTCACACATACAAATCCTCAAAAAGCTATCTGTTTTATAGGATAGTTAGTTAATAATATATTGATTCCAGTGCAGCGCTCACAACAGAGCTAAATATGATACACACTTATTATTACTTTATTATTAAGCGCCAACAGTTGCCAAATGAACTTTAATATTACGAAACTGGTCCTAGGCATACATATCCTAACCAATCATTTTAGGCCTTCATCAAAAGTCTATTAATTACTACCTAACTCAGAGACGATATGTTCCCAAATTAATTATTTCTTTTAACATAAATAATACAAATTGTAATTTAAGTAAAATTTGAAAAACTAGAATTTTCTGGAATTTTTTAGCGCAAAATATATACAATATCCATATCTAAAAAAGCAGATGGATATATAACTCGTGTCTTGTTCTAAAGAAAACATAAACCAGTTCTTTCATTTTAAGGAGTAATTGACCATTAGCTCAGCAAATTTTATTTAAGAAAAGTAGAATAACATTATAAAAATTGAAAAATTTGAATTAAGTTATAAATGAGGTAAATCCTAACAATTTAAAAAATTAAGTCTATCCTAGTATAGCCTCGATGATTAGATTTCTAATGAATGCTCGCCTCATGCAAACCGCATATTTACGACAATTGTAAATGTCCGCAATAATCTAAGCATACTTTAGATTTAAATACAAAATTATAAAGGAATTTCTACGCCGTCTCATAAAATTCAGACGTAGAATTTATTTCTGCTGTGTACAAAAGGTTAAAATACATTATATTGGATTTCTCGTAATAGATCTTAAAATGTACGTCGAGAAAGTAGTTTCAAACCCAATATAAAAATAACTTCTAAAATATTGAAATTTGTTAAAGTTGTTTGTTTGTATTCATTTCCCTATATCTCAATTCGAACGAACATTTTACAATATTATGATGCAAGCATAATAGTTGTAAAATTGGTCGCCAGACTCTGAGCTAGCTCTCAATAAGGAGCCATAATAGTATGATTTTCAAACACTTACCTAGTTTACAGGGTCTCCATTTAGATAAGTGAAAACTTTTTTGACGCACTAGTTATGTTGATTTGAGTAAAGTGAGAAAGAGGAACAGTCGGCAAAGCTATTTCAGTTGCATAAAACTAATGATTCAATCTTATTTTTCTCGAAAACGGGAGGGAATGGAAACTGAGATTTGGCACATTTTTAGGCAATAATTCGGGGCCATTGACGGTAAACTGGTTTTGGCTCTCAGATTTTTAGTTTACTAATTATCAAGTTAAATATGCGATTTTTTTAAATTTCACGTTGATACACGATAACTGTTAATAAAATCTAACTATTTTGATGAAATTTTCTTGACACGCACCTTTTGCAGTCCTTCTAATACTATTGAATAACGAGTTATTTGAGAAAGGGGCCACTTCAGATTGTTCTAGCACCGAAAAGTCGCAAGGATCGGAACAGGTGAGACGACTACTCGATAGGAAAATTTAAGAAAAAGAACTCTCTGAATGCCTCTTTGTTTCAAAAATGGTGTGAAAATGGACTTTTTAAGGAAAATTTAACATCGATTACTAGGTCAAAAATGAAGGTTTTCTTTTTTTTTTTATTCGAAAAGTAATTTTATTTAGATAAAATCGATTACCTGGTTGAGTTTAAATTTTTCGCCATTACGAATTTTGGTGCTACACCACTTAATATTAAAAAAAAATACAAAATATTTGGAACATTCAAATTTTCGTATAGTATAGAGAGGCAATAATCAGAACATACAAAAAAATATCGCATTCAGTAAAATTAGACTATTGACGCTAAAATGTACTAGATAAATTTTGTAGGATGCATCGTTGTCTAATGCCCAATTTATTATACTTTATGCTTATTTTGTGACTAAATAACTGCAAATTTAGCAGTTAAAATTAGGGAGCGGGAAAAGTTTACCGGTGCGGGCGCACGGGAAAAGTTTTCCCGCTCCCTAATTTTGCGGGCGCACCGGAAAGAGTCGTCGAAAATGATAGTTTTCAGAGAGGTATTATGAAAAATATAGACCTACGAATCGCCGCTGAGTTACGATTGAGGCACGAGCGAGGTTCGGATCCGAGCTGACCTAGCATATAAAAACATTGACATAATATTATACAGTGCGCCGTCCAATGTATGGCTCAGTCGCGGCACGGTGTAGCAGGAATATAAAGTCGGACTTGCCGCTGATGCAGTTCGACGGCTGAGGGCCAGAGGAGAAAAATCCTACAAAAACAGGTGGCGGCGAAGGCCGTCAGTAGCAGTAGTTTTGTTTTTAACTGTTTTGATAAGGGCTGAGTGAAAGCAAAGTTTTTTATTGCATTCTTTTCGAAACTTATTACCCGTGCTGTTGACTATACCTTTATGCATTTAATTGGCTGGAACCTCATTGCAAACTGTTTGAAGCAGAAAAAATGGGTCAGGATCGGAACATTTTTCAGTGATTATATTAGAGGCAGTTTCTAGATTTCAAATTTCGAGGTAACATTTTACATTTAGCATATCCATGCACATAGTTTTGGGTGGTAAGTAAATAGATTTATTTGCCTGAAATCAGATCTCAAACGATTTGAAAGTGGGAAAATTAGCCAGGATAGGAGAATTTTGACATTTTTCAAGCGAAAAGCAGTATTTTCTACCATTGTTATGAAAGATTCGGAGGAAATATTTTGCTCTAAACATCGAAGTTGAGGCGAGTATATTCAAAATATGGGGTACAATAAAATGCTGGTATGTAATAATACTAATATCGCATTGTTGAGGTTTTCACTTCATTCGTGTGAACTAAATCACACACCATTTGTGCTTAAAGAGTTTATTATAACGGACAGATAAAAAACTATTAAAATAAAAAATATTGCAAAACAAACAAATAAAAAAGCCTATATTTTTACTTATATTGATTGGCAAACCTACTTTCCTTGATTTCAAAATTATATAGTTCGAAGATATTTGGTTCAGCCATTTTTGAGATATATAAATATGTAATGCGCCAATGTGTGGAAAGACCTCTGTTTAGCAAATTAAATATTTTGTTTGTAAATTTTTGTAATTTTAAATATCTCCCAACGGCTACATAAAACATCACAAACTAGGAAAATAAGGTCACTTATTATAATAGAAAATAGTAGAAACAACCAGTTGGTCCCATTTCTTTATATTTTGATAGGTTCAAAAATAATATGGAGAAATTGGTGCAACTTTTGTTTAGATAGGGTTTCTGTCACTTTTACAATAAACTCATGGGTGTCAGCACATAACGGAAAACCCTGTATAAATAGTCTCAGAATGCGTTATTTTCAATAAGTTTTAAATTTTACGTTAATTGTCAATTTCCCTTGGAGATAATCGAACTACTTATCGGTTATTGCTCAACCAAATTATTATAAAACAAAATTACTTTGTGCCTAATTATTGGCATGGAATCCAAAAAAGCGCATATAGAATTGATAATTTAGCATGATTTTGGATGCAACGTACATATATTGGCTTTTCGGACGTTATTCTAAGTTATCAATACACAGCAAGCTGCTTCCCTACAAGCAGTAAAGCTTGTGCGGACTTATAACATCTAATTTCAGGATGCGCCAAGAAACCCAACATCAAAGTCATTAAGATAATTCAAAATAAAGTAATACGAATAATAGTTAATACGCCGTTGTATATCCACAACATATATTTATTGATTATCACTACGTTTGACGATGAGATCAAGAGATTTGCAGGCACGACAAGAACGAACTTAGTCGCAGGCTCAAGAAACTGACACTGTTTGAACTGGTGCCGTGCTAGTGCAGTGCCTGAAGTTCAACGATTCTGGACGATATCCATCACAAGAACAAAGTGAAGAGTGCGTGGCTGGGTATGCAAAAAAATCGCTATCTTTAGATATTGAAAAAAAATGTAAGATTTCTTTCAAACTGTCACAATGATCAACGCCCTTCGGGGTATTTAAAAAAGAACAATCTAAACAAGATTTCAAAACGCTGTTTTATAGGATTGCACTAGTTTAAATAATATTACACCTGCCTCATAATGAAAATGTATATGATACACATTTAGTAATATTTCACTAAGGAGTAATACTCACATCTAATCTCCAAGATTATTTATTTTATGCCTTCAAACAAAATTTTAGGGGAAAATTCATCGCTAAATTGGTAATATAGACTGGAATATAAATATAGCTTCTGAAAATTTCAGAATATTCTCAGCATAAATAAAATGTTAATACTGAAACCAGATATAATAATTATTCTAAAGATGTTTTTCAAACATTAGTTATTGACGTTTAATTATCTCCTTTTTATGTGACAAAAAATAAAATAAACGCGATAAAGATTGTGAAATTGAATGAATACTTAATGACAAGGTAAGTACCAACTATTAGAGGTAACATCCATCCTTGCGTAGCTTCGCACATAGCGCCGTTATGTAGCCTTCGAATAATTACTCGTCACGAAGTCCCAAGGAATCTTCATATGATAAATGGGAATTTCCACATTAATTCCAAATGTGCTCTGAATATAAGTAAAAAATATAATGGATTATCGTTTTTCAGTTCACCTGGTAAAATTGCAAGTTTAATTCGAGGGGTCAAAATATAGGACATTTGGTGAGCCATAAGAAAGGATAAAATGCTTTGAAACTGTAGTTCCGACCTACAGTTTCAAAGCGAATTAATCAGTTGTTCCTAAAATATCAAATATACTAACAGACTTTTGCAATTATTCTGCTTCAAAATTGTCTGCATGTATTTACTTCCCAATATTTTAATACGTGCTTTATTGAATATTCTGATGCAAACATAATATAGAAATCTTTGGCAGATCGTAGCAATGTGTATTAAAAAGATATTATTTCTAGGCGTTGTCTGGTAAGTTTTGAAGTTTCTTGAGAAACTTAAAATGGATATTTCAATATTTAGATTGATGACAGGGTGAGAATCTTATTAGTATTAAAGACTTTCTTGCCTTGCCAATGTTATATTGATCATAACTGACTGATTATCCCCAGATCATTATGTCTAACTAAGGTAGAGTGTACAAAAGTTCGCCTTTCGTTGCTTTTAAAAATCCAGGGAGAAATCTAACAGCTGCTCTATCAACTAATGTATGCTGAATGCAACTTAACCATATTTGGTACCTAGTTCTTGGACTTTTTCTGCGGCAATTGCTATGGAAGTAGTGGCAGCGAGTTTAATAGCATACTCAGGTATGCGTAGACCGCTTATGAAAATCAGGAAAGTAAATTGAGTAAGAATATTCGCTGAAACACTATTTTTAACTACTCATACTGTAGTCACCTGTTGTGTAGTTTTCCACATTCAGTAAGAGACTTTTTGCGTAAAATTTATCCCTTCTGAGGCATCTAGTGGTTAATATTCAGATCCGTATGAAAGTAGACTATTACAAAATGCAGCGAGCTGACAGAACAGGCAATTGCAATGGTCAATACATTTTATTATATAAATAGTCAAGCGGACCAACAGACCGACAGGCTTTTTTCTCTCACCTATTCCGCGCATACCACTGCTCGCAGCTCACTAAACGTGGTTCTTGTTGTTCGACCGATATCCTAAACCTGAAACCCAACTCAAGAGATGCAGCCCACATGAGCCTAGTTTTCTGGGGGATACCCGTCTAAATTACTAAAGTAGAATCTACGATAGGTCTGTCAATTTTCTAAGGCAAGTGATTTTTAAAGTTAAATCGTGGCAGTGATTTAAAGTCCTAAATAAAATTAAGATAATCCAAGAACACGTATATAATTACGTAATGAAATAAACAAACTTAACCGTAAATTAAGACACAACACCGCTCTTATTCTAAAACAGGGACCGAGACCTAGAAAAAATTCAAACCATACCTCAACTGAAAGGACATGCTGTTCTATCGATCCTTACTGAGCTACATAACCGGCACGCGAACCAAGGCGTGGCGTCACGGATTACCGTTCGTGACATATTTGTAGGCTCCAAACCATACCAAAACATGCTAATAACATAATAATAAACCTTATTATAATCCAGACGCAAGTCATAATATAAACAATTCAAACTATATCTTCAATTCAAGACATGTGACCACCGTTATCGAGTAGCACGTTTTTAGTTTTGTTAGCGTGACCTGAATTCATCACGTCTTCTCGCAATAGACGTCGTCATTGTTTTCAAGCGGGACATAATGATAGAGGCATGTGGGTCTACGTCAAAAACAATTAAGTTTAAATATAAAAACTCAAATCACACGCCATCAATTATTCGCAGCAACGCCTTATAAAAATAATATTTGGTGCCAATCTACGCCGCTCTACCCATTAAACTAACAATTCGTAATTGAAATACCGCATAAATTCAAATCGTGCGAGTCGTATTATACATTATTAAGTGAATATTAGTCTAGGGCAGTGGTTCCCAACCGGTGGGTTGCGACCCCTATAGGGTCGCAATGGTTCTTTTAGTGGGTCACCGAGGGGTATAGGGGACATAAACTATAAACGTAGAATTATTCAAATGCGTAAATTATATTCTTACAATCTCGATGTAGGAACCCACGCAAGAATTTAATACAATAAACGACAGCAAATTTTCCTCGATAATGGGATACTAAAATTTTCGCGACATTATCGAATAGCAGTTGGGCGAAATCGGCACTCGGCGGAGGAACGAATTACAATGGAGGAACTTGTGTTGAGAGTGCACCGCTGGAGCACCAGCCATACTTGAATCGACGTCGGGCTTTCAATCAAAAGTTAAAAAGCTTGCGCCTCAAGCATGCGTGCTTTTCACCGATTTGCCTTTGCTACTAAAACTCCTCCAAAGCCTTTGCAAGAAGGGCCCCTTTGATTACAATTGTTAATTATATAAAATATAGTGCTATCCAAAGACATGGATTTTGATCACGAAGGTCTTCTTTTCTTCACTGAACCCAAACTAAAACTGTTCTTAGAAATCTAAGCAAAACACGAACTTATGAGACCTGTATCCAAAGAATAACTTGTTTATCATAGACATCCTATATCAGCTAAACAAGATAAATTTGAATTTTCATGGTACATTATCGACTTCAGAGATAGTATTGTGGGGTCAGTATTAAACCTGCGAGATTGGCGATGCGCCATAAAGTAAATTTAAGAAATTTTACGTTTCAACACCTTTGCATCAAAGCTGAAGAATCGGAGACAGGTGTTCTTACCGAGGAAATGAATGATCACAGTCAAGATCTTGAATCTGAATTTCAATGTTATATCTCCGAGCAGCATGTTGGAAACTCATTTCATGCATCTGTGGATGTTGCCGATAAAGGGCGGCGTGAATTTTTGGAGCATCATTCCTCCTTGCCTGATATATTTCAGGAAAATCGTGGATTCAGTTTTGGTTTTTATGCATCATTGGTACTCTAAAGTTTCTTGCCGAAGATAAGTGTAATTTTTGCTTCGACTTAGCTCTGTGAAAGTGGATTTTTATCTCTTCTAGATATTCAAGCTGGCATAAGATTGGCTTTGACATAAACTTGGCCAAGAATAATAAAATTTATTACTACGCAGATGCGAGCCTCGTCATCACAATAAATTATACTTAAAAATATCATCAATTTCGTTTGTCCTGCAATATAATTAATTCTTCAAGCAGTTATTTCGAGGGATAATTCTCAAGGAAAATATATAAAATACCGTATAGGTTTGAAAATCAATATTTTATAAATAAAGTCAGCAGTTTTTTGTAGGGACCGGCATTTTAAAATAATTAGGAATAAATTGAACAACCTGTAATAACACTAATGTAAGTTTGGTACTTAGTAAAATGTTCAGAAGCAGGACTGTCTGTATAAATAAGTGATATGCAAATAAATTCAATAAACCTTGATTGTTATAGATAAAAGCATTAAGTTAATATTTTCCTATGGACAAAGACAGAGCTTTGATAGACTATTATAAATAATTTTCCAACAAATTAGGTCCAAAAACTATTTTTTTCAGTAAGCAGGAATATAAACGGATAATGTTGTTAGGATAAGTTTTAAATATATATTTATTTTGTTGCACGTAGAAAAAAAAACAATGACAACCAAGAACAGTTCAATCACACAGGCTTACACCTATATGTTAGCCTCGGACCGAGTAGGAACATTGCAGCACCATACAAGGTGAAAGCTGTAATAGAGGGACTTACAAGTGGTCAGATGTAAACCAGAACGCAACAAGACTACTACTGTTATGATGTATTGTAAATTTTTCTAACCTTTGTAAAACACGATATGTCTTCTGAAATTTATGATTTTTTCTCTTTTTTTAACGTAGAGATATTGATAAACGTTGGGGTCCAACTCTATTAGGGTTGGGGCATGTGTGAACTACAAAAACATTTAAACTACTAATTAATTATTACCCTGTCCTACGTTGAACTTGGCAATGATAAACTTATTTTATTATTTAAATAGTTTAGCAAATTTCAGTATGTGCCATCCTCCATAAACATTGTTATTGTTTTACCGAAGTGCCTTCTTTATTATCCCTTCTTAAAAGACGTAGATCGATCCCTAATCTCATTTCGTGTAAATAATAATTATTGAAGACTAATCCAACTAAACGATAATGCAATTATGTGACGGATAAATCGAAAATAACTACCTATTTCTCTATATTTTCCTGTTCCAACTGATCCTAGTCTACAATATACTTATTACAATTATATTTGCGGGCCTACCGTATTCCTATTAGAATATTTAGTAAAATTACTATTTTTATATTTGAAGAAGACCGTACACAAGATATTAAAAACAAACATGAACACATATACGAATTTCATTTCCTAATGGGAGAAAGTGGGTTTGCTTCTTGCATAAACCCATCGACAGGGGTTACTCATAAACAGCTATGTGTGAGAGAAAATTAACAAAATTAATGTAAAGTTAAAATTTTGACATTGGAAACAGGTGTAAAAATCCATTGACATAAACGATGCCGTTTTAGGAAATTTTTAAAATAAGACCTACAACTCAACGACATAACAATTCAGAAACTGAATAAATAGTAAGAATAAATAATAACTAGATTAGTTAGATCAACTAAGTATAAAGATTCGTAAAGAACTTCCAAAAGGACGTTGGCCTAAAATTGAACTAGAATACACAATTTACAGCACTGAATTTAACGAATTAACGAAAAAACACAAAAATATAATTACTTTAAAACGCAAAATCATGTAAACGACATATTTCAAAATCTGAGCAGAAAAATTAAATTTTCAGATGTAAAGGGCAATGATTTTGAAAGTACAGCTGGCTTGATAAATTACTTACTTAAGATTTTAATTACATAGAAATTGAAAAAGACAACATTGAATTTCAAGATAACTATCCTGATATTTAAAGAAATATTGAAACATCCATTAACATACAATAATTAAATTATGAGATAAATATCCACCTTATGAAACAATGGTGTTTCTGTCAATTTCAACAAAAATTCTCAACACTAAACTGCTACTCACTTGAAACATTTTTAGTCTAGCTTATAACATAGCTACCTCTAAAACTAAAAAATATTTTGTAATGCAATTTTTTAAAATATAAGGGCATATCAAATGCCCTCTTGACTAGGGTACTGGTTCCTTTTAATATTGTGCATATTCGGTATGTACAGAGTAGTAAACAAACACCCAAATACCTACAAATTTTATAAAATAAGTTTTTCCCGAAAAATTACAAGCAATTGTCTATTTATTTTTGCTACATTCTTAGTAAAAATATCAAAATAAATTTGTGGATACTTTCAGTTTTCCCAAGAATATGTCTTTTTAAAAATAAAAGATTACTCTTATGCACTAGGCAGTAAGTAAGCTTTATTTACGAACAAAATTGTCTAATATGTCTTTCGCAGACAAAATAACTCTACACTTTTAAGTAAAAAATTCAAACCCACAATATACAAGATGCTTACAAAATTACAACCTATCAGTAAAGCATGGTTATTTACAAAAGTTAGTTTTTCTTTACTAACATTTTGTAATTTTTCACTTGAATTTTCTACTTAAAAGTGTAGTTATGCCTCCGAAGGGGATATTAGTGAAAATAAATAAGCAATGCCTATAAGAGCCCTAACCTAATAAGTAAAAATTACACCTGCAATGTTTAAAAGATCACGGTTCGGACAAAACTGAAAGATTTTAAAAATGCTCGACTTTTTTACGTTTTAATTAAGATCCATCTATATCTAAAAAACAAATAAGAAAACAAATCCACAACACCCGAAAGCCCAATCCATAGGCCCTGAAATGTGCCGTACTATTTTGAGAACAGCAGCAAAAATCTTTCTTAGCTTTGGTGGTACGTACATTTAAATCTAGACTAAAAATTGTTCGTGTGCGTTTCAAGTGAACAACTGGTTTAGTTGCATTAAGCAATGAATCATTAATATCAGTAAAAGAAGTATAGCTGTTTCATTGCCCTTGCGGCTTTTGATACCCTACCTCACCAAAAGTTACTTGATGTTTTATCCCGTTATAAAGTCAAGGTATGACTAGATATCTTCGCAAAATATCTGCCTGATAAAGACCAGTCCTTGATATTATAAATAATGAATACATTTTGAGTACCTAATAATTTATAAATAAAGTAAGAAATAATTCATTACTGATATATAATCTTCTGTCGATTCCTTAATGCAATAAGGAATAAATAATACATTGATTTAAATTGGGGAGAGGATGGCTAGACGACACTACTAAAACATCCCTCAATTAATTCAGAATTAATTACATATCGGACTCATTGACCAGTGTAAACATCCCCTACCTTAATAGTATTAAAATTGATGAGGATAAGACCGAAGCATTGACTATATTACACAAATCCGTTGATGAATCTTTAATTCGATATGATCTAACGCAAACTTACAGCCAGTATTGGTAATATGAAATACAATAATTCTAAAAATCATATATAAGGAAATAGATTATATTTATCTAACTAGGTCTAGGTGGATGAAGATATTTGTAACACAAATGCTTGTTATTTGTACGGCGACTCATAATAGCTATAATGATGTAATGGAAATTAAAACGGTTTAAGTGTCTAAATAAGCAACAGAATAAATAAATGTGCATTTGTTAATAACTTTTAGTCTTTTAGTTTAAAAATATATTTATTAAAAATAAATATAGAGAAAATGAATAATAAATATGTACAGCGCGTTTAAATGATGCATAATTGAATAGCAAGATGGCATTTAATATTCCGTTGGTTCTCCTTAAAAGTAAGAAGCAAGATTCATTACTTTGTTGGATTTCCTTGACAATCAAAAAGAGGTAGAAGACGCCTGGGTAATGACTTTATCGTTATCAGCTTAGAAGGAACTGAGAGTGAATAATTTCAAATTAAAATGAAAATTTAAAACTTGAGAATTTAAAATTGAAACTGAATGAATTTACGTGTATCGATACGTAGGCTAGAACGAGTTGTCGTCTGAGCGTACAAAATAGGCCCTAGTTCAAATGTCAGAGAGTAGGGGTGGGTTTATTTACTTACGGCGCCACGAGCTTGTAGACGGCACAAGCAAGAAATACTCCAAATTTGAAATATGGAACTCGTTTTAGCTTAAGCTCCACGTCAAAAGAAAAGGATAACAAAAATAAGTTAGAAATTAAATCAGATTTGAATGCTACAAATTTATCAGTATTGTGAACTACTAAAAAGTGTAAACCTACTAATTAAATATCACCCTGTCTTAAGTTTAAACTTGAACTTGAAAAATGTTATATAAACTTTTGCAGTGTACAAGCCTCCCTCGAGACGACATGCATTTAGTATTAATTGGGTATAGTGTAAACTCTTAATTCATCTATAAACATAAACACGCATTTGTTAATATACAGTCTAACCGTTGTTAAGTTGGTTTGTAAATAAACTTGTCATTGTTTTTATCAATATGTCTCCTTTATCATCTCTTCTTAATCTGACGTAGTGCGATCCCAAATCTGGGCTACACTCCTGCACGCTAAGTAAGGCGTGGCGTCACAAGTAAAAAATACAGTTCATGACAGTATTAACAATAGAAAAATAAAGCAAATACTCACATATTAATCAAAAACCACTAATAACGATAACAATAAAGGTAAAATCAGTAAATCCAGAACGTTTCAATTATTGAGCACAAATAGTATAAATCAAGTATACTTATTCTTATTACTTCCCTTTGGAACACTGATAATAAAAGCTAATTAAATAAAACAGGTAGATACGCAAACAGAGAATCGTCTTATTACCAAAAACAAATGGCAAGGTGCTTTTGTTACAAAAAAACTTTGTCTTTTGATCAACTAAACTAAATGAAATGTGTACTACGGTACCACACACCGGACTTGATATTACTTAACAATAATTAGTCGGTACAAAACAAAGGTTGTAAAATAAAATTGAGCTAATTAAAAGAACGGCCATAAATACGCCAATTAAATGCGAAACTGACTGATTAAATTATAAAAAGAAAATAAATAAATAAACATATTATGTTAACCAGCCCAAGTACGTAAAGTAAATCACTCGCTACACAAGTCAGGCAAACCATAAACAATTGGCAAGAATCATTGGTTAGGAAAACGAGTATTATAACCGAAATATGAACTAGGTACCACTGATTACCAGTTATTAAATATAAGAAGGCAATGAAGATACTACTTAAAAAATTACCAGTTTCAAAACAAGTAAGCAAATAAAAGTAAAGTTAACTATACGGTTACTGAACCAGCCAGTACATGATCATGCGCTGTTTACATCTTCTGAACCCTTTAGGACGTAATACTAACTAGTTATCGTCTGATAACAAGTAAAAAAGTCAACCGTGGAAGCTACCAAAACAAATATTATAAAGCGCTATTGAAGTTAGCTAGTTAATAGTTATGCTGATGAATGCAAAGAATGTTTTAAACTAGTTTTCGGTATAATAAAACTAATAATCCGATATTACGGATTCAATTATGAGGAAAAAAAAACAACAATGGTAACCGAATGGTTTGAAACTGATCGATACCGAGAAATGAATTTTACTTCATACAATGGTGTATGTAATAGAAAGATTAAATCTATACTAAAAACTAGCTAATCAATTAGTTTATCGTAAATTTTTGCTCGAATTAAAATAGCATTTTTTTTTTAAACAAGATAAAAAAAATAACGCTCAAGTGTTAAGGATGACTAACCTTATATAAATTAACCGATTGATTATTTGTTTATAAAAAATATAAATTTTTCACGATCTGATACATTGGGCGAATCCAGGACTCTCCAGGAAGGAAGCAATCACGCTACAATGGATGTCTTAGGTCCGAGCAGGTAGGAAGGCAGTAACTCGAGAACGGAACGACTCCGGATTCATCACAAAGCCAGAAAAGAAACTCCCTCGTAAAAAAAACCTGTTAAACAACAACATATTCAAAGCTTTGCTTAACATACGAGGCAAAGGGCATTTTACAGACTGAGTAAATAAAATAAAATACCAAATAAAATAATCAGCAAAAAATATATATGTCAATTTTTTACCTGTGTAGGGATTGTCGACTGCTTAACCCCGAAGTCGGCTAGGCTGTCTAAAAAAAAGGTGACGAGAAGAGCTTCTGTAAAGAATTAAAACGGAATTAGGGACTATTCACGTGGGACGAAATTTTCATAAGATGGCGTTACTAAAAAAAAAACAAAATCAACTCACCTGACAATAGCAGTGCGAAATCCCTTTAAGGAGCGAGTTCCAGGCACCAAACAAACAATCAACTAAAGGCAAGGTAAAAGGCCTGAAACTCTAAATTGGGTCGGGTGGAAAATCCCACAAGGGTGAAATAAAAAAAACTTCCACCACGACACCGAACACTGCCGCGCAAACGGCTGACTGGTGCCGAGTGACGTACACCAGACTTCCCGGAAGCAAAGGGACTTCCTCCAAAATCCTCCATACTAAAAAATACCACTGACCACAATTACCAAAATTGATATTCAATCAAAATTCAATACGCAAAAATCAATAAGTCCCAACCTTTGCGCGCGACGTCGAAGATTCTCGACAATGACGCTAATCCGGAACCGGATATATCTCAAAAACATCGGGGTCCTTACGCGAGAAATTCAATCCGTCCAAAATTGAAGTTTGTCTAGCGACGCAAATTTTATTTTCCATTGAATCGGACTAAAGTAACGTAGACTGGGCGAGGGTGTTTCGCTAACAAATATAATTGCGCTCGAAACGCTAAATGGCGGCTGCGAGTTTTAATGCTATTTTCGCTTGCAATACAATCGCAAAATATCGGCCCGGGATAATTTCTAATATATTCCGGAGAAACTGAACTTCATTCTCTCATGACCTTGGTCTTTTATGTATTAATTAGTAAGATGAAACTATATTTTTTTAAGTTTATTTCATTATTAAACAATGAAGCATTAGTGTCAGCAAAATGAGTATAACTGTTTTATTGACATATGATATAGAAAATATTCCAATGGCAAATTTTAACGGGGTTTAAAACTAGCAAAATCGTAGGTCTAGGTAGGTGGGAATTGCCACGCAGTAAGAGTGAAGATACCGTAAGTCAAGTAAAAGACAAAGGGTGATAGCAGCGAACAGCTAAGAATTATATTCTAAAAAATATTCATTTAAAGGTACGAACGATGCTCTGCCCGACCACTAAATAATTTCTTGAAATGGAAATTTCTAAATTTTAAAATATGTAAAGGAGCAAGTTAATTATTGCTATTTTCTCAAAAAATGCGTGGTAATCTACAGCGTCCGGTCCTGAGAGTGTACGGTGCTGGATTATAAGTCTGTGTGAGGAAATAATTAATACACCGTGAAGGGAATTTAATAATTTAATTAAAAATAAAAATTTATTTAACATATTTGATGCTAATATTGAACTTTCTGATAGGGTATTGCAAATTTTATGGCATCCGAAACTCTGATGGTGTACGGTGTTTGATTTGCAAGACTTTAGAGGCAATTAAATACGAGCTACATTGTTGTTGTATTTTTTAATGGTATTTTGGTCAGTTAAGACGTCGAAACTAATATAACGGTGTATGATGTTGACAATCTAAGTTCCATGGAGAAATGCACTATCAATTCTGATTTTTTAGTGAGTGATAAAGGGAGATCCGCGCCGAACCTAATATAACGGTGGACTATGTGGGGATTTACCGATATTGCCATCGACAAATTGAGAAATCTCGAAGGGTCACGGGGGCTCGATTTTATTGATATTTATCGTTTCAAGATATTTGGGATAGATTATAAAAATTATTCTTTTAAAGTTTTGCCTGTAGAAATCAACAAATAAATAAACAGCAAACATGAATATTCGGGGAAAGGCTAAGAGATCTGGGGGAGAAAAATTAATTATCCAAATTCTTATAATAGGTAAGCACAATTACACGGAAATGGGAAGGGGAATTATATCAAAGGGAAAAATGGGTTCTATTAATTCTGGCCATGTTTAAAACTGTCCTGGTCATACTAACTCTTGTCCCAAATCAGACCTTAAATTTTAGTAAATAAAATTAAGAAGAATTAAAAAGTCTATACAGACAATTATCGAACGAAGGTTTGATGGTTTTCCGAATTTCACATCTGTAAAATAGGTCACTAGCACTTGCTTAATTCTTGTAGTAAGTTAAGGACATCTGGTCAATGGTGACGATGCCTTCTGAAGGACACCTTCATTATGAAGCCATCTAGTTAAGAAAGAAATAATAAATGGTACTGATCTGAGTGAACTAAAATGGTACATGTGCAGTACTACGGCCCTGAATATTACTCCAAGTTATGAAAGGTTACAAAAGGATTTAACTTAACTATGTTCATATTGAGCTTTAAGGAAATTAAGGTATGATATTTCTTCACTTATTAAAATCTTAAGGTGTTTTTATGTGAATATGTGCTCGCTGATTCCATTTCATTTAATAAATGTATTAAATGTTCTTGATGTATTAATTGCTAAGATAAGGAAGAAAAAAAGACGGGAAACAAGAGTTCCCAACAAAGAAGAAATACAAGTTAATTTTTTCGGCTGGAAACTCTAAAAATACTTGAGAGCTACTAAATACACAACTAGGGGTTCGCGAGACCGAGACCGAGACCTGGCAAGTCTCGGTCTTGGTCTCGAAGAAAAAATTTAGACTCGGTCTCGGTCTCGGTCTCGGGTCTCGAAGCTCGAGACCGAGACCGAGACTACATTGGTCTCGGTCTCGGTCTCGGTCTTGTCTCGGTTTGGTCTCAGTCTCGGTTTGAGCAAATAAAAAGTAATTAAATAATTTACTGTTTTTATTACAAACGTACTTCGGAATGTTAAGTTTAATGAAACATCTAATAAGTGTCTTTTGTGTATCAGTTCTTGGTGTAGATGTGACATTAGGGATAAACTTCTTAAATAATTTTACATTTTTTGTTTGCAACAGTTGTTTGGATAATAATAGTTAACTTAAATAGGTACCTAATAATATTTTAATATATTTCATGTTAGTTTCTAAATTGTTGTTTTGGTATAAAAATGCTGGCCTCTAATGTAGGTCGGTATACAAATGATAGGGATTTTTAAGTATGTACAGGGTGTCCCAAATTCGAGCCTCATCATTGGTATCTCGGAAACTAGAAGAGATATGAGGTCGGTTAAATGGAGGCAAAGTTGCGCAGTTTGATGCTGATCAAAATGCCACCGTACGAGCTTAAAAATTCCGAATACTTTCGAAGATTTTTGGAAAAAACCGAATATTCGCGATTTCATTTTTATTTTTTTATGACTCTATTTGAATAGATATAACAAAATACATTTCACATTTTCATTGCTACTTTTTCTGTTCTTCATGATGGTGTTATCAGATTTTCAAGCTGACGTTTCGTCTTTGAGCTGCCATCATCAACTTTGTTTTTTTAAATACGGCTCTGGATTTTTTATTACGAATATTAAGAGCTTCTAAGGTCCCAAAACCAATGCTGCAACGCGCTTATTCGCAAAATTCGTATTAGTGACATTTTCCATAAGAACTCATGTGTTAGAGAGAGACAGAAAATAGATTTTTAAAAGGATATATTTTTAGCAATTTACCCCATATACCCCAAGTAAAACTAGTTGTGTGGGATTAGATTTGGAACAAATAATATATTTCTCATTCTTATCGCATCGCCCTTTTTCGAAAAAATCATTTTAATGATTTCCTGGTAAGATCTTACCAAAAATCTGTTTTCTGTCTCTCTCTAACACATGAGTTCCTATGCAAAATGTCACTAATATGAATTTATCGAATAAGTGCGATGCATCATTGGTTTTGGGACCTTAACAGCTTTTAAAATTCTTAATAAAAAATACAGGGCCGTATTTAAAAAACAAAGTTAATGATGGCAGCTCAAAGACGAAGCGTCGGTTTGAAAATATGATAACACCATCTTGTAGAATAGAAAAAGTAGCAATAAAAATAAGAAATTTATTTTGTTATATATATTCAAATAGAGTCATAAAAAAATAAAAATGAAATCGCGAATATTCGGTTTTTTCCAAAAATCTACGGCAGTGTTCGGAATTTTTAAATTTGTAAGGTGGCATTTTGATCAGCATCAAATCGCGCAACTTTGCCTCCATTTAACCGACCTCGTATCTCTTCTAGTTCCCGATATCTCAATGATGAGGCTCGAATTTGGGACACCCTGTACACATGAAAAACTAGGTACCGATTTATGTCAATTTTATTGTCAAAATCAACGCTTTTTCTTCTTATTTTTTACATTTCTTATCAGTTGTAGCGTAGCCATACAAAGTGATGTCATTTTCAAACATTCTCTATTATATGGAAACATTTATTTTGACAACTCTTAAAATTTAACGGTATACAGGGTGTCGCGAAATTAGTGGATGAAACATCCACCATGTATTTATCGGTCAAAAATATCTAAAAATTTTCTTATAAATATATATCGGGAAGGGAGCTAGAGCCTCTTAAAAATGGGCCCCTGAATATGGTTTTCTTTAATTATTTCCGAAACGGTGTAAAATAGAGTTTTAAAATTTTGGGATTCTACTAACTTTAATATTCTGAATTAAAAATTAAAATTAAAAATGGAATTAAAAATAAAAAAAATTAGTCAGGTGTGAACATTTTAGGAGGTGAATCTAAAAATTAACTTCTTTTTGGGCTAACTTTTTACATATTTTTTCTTCAAATTTTGAAAATTTGAATTTTTTTTTTTTTGGCAAAAAAGTGTCTTTTAGTTTGCTTCGCTAGGACGCAGCGTTTTAGAGAAAAACGGATTTTAAAGCATACTGACTGCCAAAAACAGGTGTAAAATGAAGGTTATAATTTTTGATATTCCCCAAAAAATCCTTTTGACGTTACAAAACTTCATATTATTATAAAATAGTAGAAACACTTGTTCCAGAAAAAAGTTATTACGGATTTTCAAAATTTTATAAACTATAGCATTCAATTTACACCCGTTTTTGGCAGTCGGAATACATTTATAATCCGTTTTTCTCTAAACCATGTGTCCTAATGATACGAAATAAGAGGCGCTTTTTTACCCAAAAGAGAAAAAAAAATTCAAAATTTGTAAAGAAAATAGAAAAATAGCTCACAAAAAAGTTGACGTTAATTTTTTATATTCATTCCTAAAATGTTAAGCACCTGACCTGGCTAAAATTTTCTATTTCTTATTCCATTTCCGAATTCTAAATATTAAACTTAGTGTACTTAGAGGAATTGCAAAATTTTAAAACTCTATTTTACACAAGCTAGAAAAAAAAAACATCTTTAGTTAATAGAAAAAATTTAAGGTATTTTTGACCAATAACTACAGGGCTAATGCTTCGTCCACTAATTTTGTGACACTTTGTATAGGTATACGGTATATACTGTATAAATGGATATGGTCAGAGGTGGCCATTCATCTTTTAATATACTAATCTGACACGGTTGTACCAGAAGCAAATATCGAGTAGTTTTAGTGGATACGCGATGTCGATAGGTAAGTCTCGGTCTCGATTCTAATTTCCAGGTCTCGGTCTCGGTCTCGTTTTCGAGACCGAGACCGAGACCATAGTCTCGCGAACCCCTATACACAACGGCAAGGGATGGGCCCAAAGTGGGTTTGTAAAGGTTTTACGATCATGTGTCTGACTGCCGACTAAGATAATACATAGACTGGGGGTCGGTATGTTTTAAAATTGATTTAAATTGGTCAGAGGATGACTAGACTCTACGACTATAAACATTCTTGGATTATTCCAGAACTACTTACATATGGATCTTATGGACCGGTGTAAGCATACGCTACTTTAATAGTATTAAAATTGATGAGAATCAGACTGAAATATTAACTATATCATATAATACTAACATGGTTAGCGAAACGCGCGTCGAGTGCAAATATTCTGTTTCGGTATTGTGGATAAAACTCTGTTTTAGTGCATGTTGCCGAAGGTTCCAAAGCCCAACGTAGTATATCATATAATATTGCGTCGATTCCTTAACTCCATATGATCTAACTCAAAATTACAGACAGTATTCTACACGTTCATTAAAAACAATACTTTCAATCACTCTTGAATTATTTTGCATTGTATTTTCCCAACTGCAGCGTTCAATAACGTGCTGCAAACTAGATAAACACTTATTACCATTTTTGCAATATCGGTCTGACTATAGCCAATTCTAAAGTGAGTGATAATTAAATTTCTCTTTTCAATCGGAGTTCGACGAAATATTTCACAATAATTTGTAAATTAATAAACATATTGTTGATATCAAGGGGAAACATAAGGATATTATACTGCATTTTCATTTCTTAGTGGCAGTGTTGTGTGGGTGGGTGTGTTCTATGTGCCATAATTTAAGCTGTCTCACATAATCCATAAAAATTTCATATTAATATGTTCTATATTGTTGCAATGGCGTAGCCACGAGAGGGGGATATTGGGGATATATCCCCTATATGGATAATGAATATTAACCCTTTAAAAACGAAAACAACACACGTCCTTTCGTTTAAGTTTATAATAATTATCCAGAATAATAATGAAATAACATATGGATTAACCCATGTAAAATAAGGTGTGCGCTACGTGCGCTGTCGTTTTTATAGTAACTAGATAGATCACTGAACTGAAATCATCTGATAACGAATCAGACCGGCTTTTACCGATGGCACGCGGCAGCAGGGAATCCCCGCATTTTCCGCGGCAATTGTACTTCAACTTAGCTGTCGAGTCAGGGTTTCGCCTTTTGGTCGTAATCAAAAAGTAATTGACGAACGACTAAATGTTTGTATGGGTATAGTGAGTAATGTGCTGACTAAAATTGTCAGTTTAAGAAATATATCATTTTTAAGATGCGTCAGTTAACACTAACTGGACTTTTCAAGCGAAAAGAAAGAGACAGACAAGTCTGAAAGCGATAAAAGTAAAAGTGAGGAGCATCCTGGGACTTCCCGAGATACCAACAACTCTGAAAGCGATGAAAATATTAATGCTTATAAAAATTTTAATTAAAACCTTTATATCTATGGGAAAACTGGTTTGATTTAATATAAATATCATTAATCGTCATGTTTCTGTTTTTATTCATTTTTGCTTTATTTTTCTCATTCTTAAATATAAATACATTCCTTACAAGGAACCCCACGACTTTTTTTGTATTTTTTTCTTAACAATTTTAACGAGTTTTGGGCGAAAATTGGGCGGCGTGGCACCCCGAAAATTTTCCGCCATGAGCTTCCGCCGGTGTGACCGGGGTTCATCTGCGGAAATGAGGATTGAATATCCCCCCCCCCCCCCCCCCCCGGACTACCTCTGGCTACGCCACTGTATTGTTCTAGCGCATTCATCTTTCTGTACCAACATTTTTACGAGAAGAAAAAATTGTACAAAATTAATTTTCTTGTTAAATTTAAATAAAACAGTAAATTGTGTTTTATTGCGGTTGGTTTCCTGAAGCATTACCTCGTAACTACAACAGTGACGACATTTAAGAATAGTCAAGGCGAGTGGTTGTGCATGAGAATAATATGTGATTAATATGAAATAACTAATGTGTAGGGTTAAATTTTGCTATTAACTTTTTGGTTAAACAATAGTCTTAATACTCGCAAAGTTATTTATCTCAAATCTGGATTACTTCGTAACTAACACAGAGTTTAGTTTAGAACAGTTAAGGTGAGTGGTTTTGTAAATAGTTAGTGAAAATATAAAATATCTAATACGTAGGGTTAAAGTTTGGTACTAAGTTTTTAGTTATACATTAATCTTAATACTCGCATGGTGAACATTCTGAACTCTAATAATTTTATGTGAAATTTTAAATTTTTACTTGCAGGTGTTACATACGATATTCTGCTCCGCAATGCTTTAGATAAAATACGAGTTACTGTCGCCTAAAAACGTGAAACAAAGAAAATTTTTATCATATATACGCTGCCAAAAATAGCTATTTTACGGACTTATTTAAGTCCGTAAAATGCTTATTTTTCGGCCTAGTCCCTAAAAGTCATCATGTCAACCTCTACGGACTATTCCAATTGAAATAAGTACTTACTTTTTCGTGGAAATAATTTAGTAATACATCTTAATTTACAACGATTACGCCATATTCGTATTTCCATTCATTAAAAGCATCATATTCTTTATGGTAAATGGCACGAGACATCACAGGAAGTAAATCCAACAGGATTTCTTTGGCCTTATTAGCAATATATTCCGAATTTTGAAACATTTTGACAATTGTGACTTTCTGACAAATTTCGAGTGACATGACAAAATTATCAAATAAACAAACTTGTTGCTACGATATCAATTTCTAAGCTAACCTTTTCGAACATTATGATTTCAAAAATTATGGAAAATTTGCAAATTTAAGCGTTCTGAAGAATTGTAAAAAGCGTAGAACAAAATTTTGGGAGCGTATGACAAAAAATAGTGTTTGCCACACGTACCTAAATGAAGTTTTTCAGGACTCATATGCTATTCCGGAAACAGCAATGATTCGTCCTGAAAAACTTCATTTTAGGAACTTGTAACAAAAATAACTATATGGAACTGGTCAAAGTAACGCAATGTAGCGATAATATTATTGAAGAAAATGATTATTATCATCAAGTAATCAATGAAATTGAACTACCAGGTAATAGCCTTCTAAATGAAGCCTGATCTCCAGAACATATTTCTAGTATTATCAAAGAAGCCGAGAATGTATTTGGTGTTAACAATACTCATAATAAAATTTATGTATTGCCAGAAATACAAAACATAGTTAGCAGACAAAAAGAAGATCTAGAGAAGTAAATACGTAGAAAACCGTTGTTTTAGAAGAATTAATATATAGAGCTCATAGGTGAGAACAAACTGACGTTCATGACGAAAACTAGATTCCCGAAAGTAAAACAGAACGTTGAGGACACATGGAAGAGGATGAAGATGAAAAGCAGCAACAAAAAACTGTCAATGTTATGCAACATGCAACTAAGAATGAAAATGGCACAGTGAAGCGAGTTGATAAAAAGCAAAGTACGATGCTTAACAATAAGCAATTAAAAATGATGGGAAAGCAGGATTTACGATTTAGAAAGCCACGGGATCAAAGCAATACTTTCGACTATAGGGTGCGAGATGCATCTGTAAACCAAAAGCCAAAGATCCGACAAGAAGGTGACGGCAAAAATGAGTTAAATTATTTTAAAACATTTTTATTTTAACGTCCCATGTGATCAACGAAAATGTATACGTCAGTAATACTGCTTAAGGAATTGAAAAGGCGAGACAAAAGGTAATAAAAAAATTTCGATCAAATACAACCATGAAATATTTTTTTATTTCTAAAAATGAAGAAGTAATTATGTGTAGTCATGTACCCACACAGTCTCTCTTTAGCAGAATGGACCATAAGATCATGGTTAACAGTAAGCGAAAATTAGATGAATAAGAGTACTCAAACGGAACTAAACAACAAACAACGTAATAAAAGAAATGATTTGTATAGATTTCTAATAGATTTTCTCACCTGTTTAAACAAACTTCACTTAAATTATTGCTACTGATAAGGTGTGTTTAGAACAAATCTTTCAATCCTTTGCCCAACTTCACAGAGTCTGCAAATTTAAGTGCAGAAACTTAACACCCTTATCTCTTATGACGTTAACAAATATAGCTGAAGAAATGAATTTAGCGCTACTTGGAAGAATTTTTTTTAAATTCCAGTAATCCAATTATTCCTATCATTATTTATTCAGATGAATGTACTGCTAAGAACCACAATTATGTGAAGGCTAACACTCTACTTCACGTGCCATAAAAATACATAGTATGTATAATCCAAAATTATCTACAAAAGGGTTACACCCAAATGGAGTGTGTCTCTATTCACATCGCAACACAGACTCACCGAGTGACTATCATCGTGCCACTAAAGAATCTCAATAGAAGATTCCTTACGTATCAAAAACAAGGTAGTTTCATTTTACAAAAATTATGCCCACAATGATTACTTGAATATAATTCAATATGGCTTAGCAGATCGGGTGGAGATAGCAACGCATTTGATATACGTGCACTGCAGTATTTTAAAGACAAAATTAGATTGAAACTAAAATTTGAAGATTAACCAATCCGACCAAAGAACATATAGTGAGGAAACGTCATATTTCCCCAACTTTTCATGGAAAGACTGCCTATTTCAAGTATCAAATACTTGGACCTTCAAGCGATCGAGCAAGTAATACTAAAAGAATGCTAGAAATTTTATAGCTTCCTTCCCCACAAGTAGATTATAATAGTGGATCTCCTTTCATTTTGTGCAAAAAAGCCAATGGTTCATAGGTATAAGTTTGTTTATGAATTAATTAGTTTGTTTATTTGTTTTAGTATTTTGTTGAACTAGTAATTAATAAAAATTTTAAGTTATATTCTTAAATATAATCTTAACTAAAGTATTTTTATCACCACAGAATTTATTTATTTAAGTTTTTCAATTTATTTGAATTTGAATTTTTTTGAATATCAAGCTTGAAAACTAGCTCCAATTAACATTTCAAACAGTTTTTTCGTCCTCCTGAACGTTTTACGTATTGTGAGTTAAGAGGTTTTGCGTTTTAGGCCTCGTTATGTATTTTCGCTCTATTTTTGTTATTTACCCCAAACGGAAGTGTATTTTAGTAGTGGTAGTAAGTTATGGCGCCAAAGATAACAGGAAGGCATCCTCACTTCCCTCTTCATGATTCATTCTGTCTGAAGCATCGGGTAAAAGCAGTCTCCGTGATACTAGGTCACGTTAATTCTTTGTTCGATCCAGCAGAAAAGATGACGAATTCAAAAGCGAGAAAAGTGTCATAAAAGTAGTGATTCTCTCTTAAGCCGTGAAACTACACGATCAAGGGGGATCGGTTACGTAACTTTTCTTGTTCGATCCATTAGACAAACAGGGGACACGTTCTCGCTAAAGAGAAGCGGTATCTCTGTGGCGTCTCGCACGCATTCTCTATTTGTTTTATAATATATAAACCGCTATGTTAACTCTTTATCTATCCCCAACGGTCTATTTCAATCTCGCTAAATAAAGCCCTCAGAAGTATTTGCGCTTTAAGTGTATTTTTACAATCTTCGCGTGTACTCACGCATGTTTAAATAGAAGGTCTCTTATGTTAACATTCGTAAATCGAAGGCCACTGGTGAACACACATGCAGTGTCATCTTTTCAAATGTAGAAAACCATCTCATCGCTAGTTAGAAAGTCCGGATAACTAAATGGTACAAAAACCATTATCTCATCTTGCTCCAGCATTCCATAAGTAGGGCAGGGTCGTACCCAAGTAAAAGAAATGAAGACATTTATTTTTTCTTACAAGAAGCCCAGATTTACCCACTACGTATAGAAGCTAAAGTAATGTAAGAACAGTGCTATAAAGTAACTTTCTTTGGTTTCATTGGTCAATGCTGTAACTTGGTAATAAACTCCTCAACGATTGAACTATGTATATCAACTGGTAAACGTAATGAATAAAGTAGTTTATTATGGACATTAAGGTAACATTTATCCTTTTATGATCATTGGTACATTATTTCGTTTTACCTCACTGTTCTCTCAGCTAATCGAGCACATAATCAATTGTTCCGCAGGAGCCTTTATAATAATTTCATGAGAATAATTGTATTGTTACTTAATTAGCTATTCCGCACGAACGTTGATAAATCATTTCATTATGATTGTAGGTTTATGTTTAAATAGGTATGCTTTTGTTAGAATTAGATTATTTATACTGACTATTTCTTTAATATTTATAGATAACTATTATTATTCTGATAGTGTGTTAGGTTGATTCCTAGCACTGCACAGGTATTGGATTTACTCTAGCATTAGATACTAGATTTGCTTATATAAGTAGATACAGTGCTTTTCTTTAATGTCCCCCCCCCTTTTAATTTTTGAACGGATCAATTTAAATAAATTAAAAGTTGAGGTAATGATATTGATGAGTGAATACTATATTTTAGAGTTCA
>MU181947.1:752361-762689 GCA_016904865.1 Pissodes strobi
TGTTTTAGTGCATGTTGCCGAAGGTTCCAAACCCCAACGTAGTTTACGATTGTACCTGAAGAAATATCGGATGCAGCAAATGCCGTAGTAGGAAATATTTTGCCTGCAAAATCGAAGTTTCAATATGAGGAAGCGTACAGATAGTTCCGTGAATTGGCCTACTATGGAGAAGGTGAAAAACGTTGCGCTATTTGGAAGAGAAATCGAAAAGTATTAACGCCACCTACATTATGGAGCATCTAATCCATGTCTTAAACAACCTTAAATATAATGAAAACTGGCACCAATTGGTGTCATATTCTAAATGCAAACCGGTTGGCTATAGGGGGAGGACGTTTGGGTTCACAGTTTTAACAAGGGAAGATGTCGAGAGATTTATTAAAGACGCTGATGATGAAATATATTTCTTAATAAGGTTATTTACAATATTAATACAAAATTATTCATGCATTGTTATCATTCTGATATTATCTTGTTCTAGTTTATTTTAATTTTTGGTATAAGTGGCTCCTGCCTCACCGCCGCGCCGCAAAGAATTAGTAAAATTAATATATCCAAAGAACAGTGAATATGCTGGATCTATATTGCTTGCAAACGAATAAACTTTTACTGATTTAATTCCGAATATCTTGATATATACTGAAAGCACACATCATTGCGACCGGTCCATACTTAAAGTAATCAAATGTTTATAAAATATGAAAAAGAAAAATGTGTAAAACAACATGTTGGAGTAAATAGAAGAAGAGAAATTTCCAGTTTAATTTTAAATTGGCAGCAACTTTAAAGTGTGCTTTGGTGCGGCACTTTAGATGTGTGAGCAATATTCTAAGCACGGTCATATTTGCGCTTTGTAGAGCAAGAGCAACTGCTGCGGTGTATACAGTTTTTTGTTGCAAAATAGCGCACCAAGCTTCTGATGGGAAGCTGATTTTGCGATGTTAGAAACGTGGTCATGCCATGACATACATGCTGTTGACCGAGACACCCGGTAGTCCGCTTGACGAGGATAAAGGAATGGTCGATCCGGCCATAACGATATCAGGACCCGCCGTATTGGCCTTCTTGGTAAACGTGGCTGCTTGAGTCTTTGCTGCATTGAACTGGACCAAATTTCTGTCACCCCAAGTTTGAACTTTCTCCAGGTCTTGATTAATTGCTGTAATCTGCTCCTGTCTGCGGTGATAAGTCTCAGTCACTGGTAAAAGTTTTTCTGATCTAAATTGAGAGACAAGGGTACTGTCATCTGCAAAACTGTAAACAGGATTATTCATTTCGGTCAGCAGGTTATTAGTATAGATGAGGAACAGAGTTGGTGAAAGTATTGAGCCCTGAGGCACGCCTGCGTTAATGGTGAATGTGTCTGAGATGTGTTCATCAACTGCAACGTGCAGAGATCGGTTCTCAAGGAAACTGGCAAGCCAGCGGCAGAGAGAGGCTGACAGTCCGAAAGATGGCAGTTTGTTGAGCAATCCGTCATGCCAAACTCTGTCGCATGCCTTCGAAATATCCAACGCAATCGCTCCATATATGACTGACTTAGGCCAATATATCTCATGCCGATCTTGTTTTGCGAAAGCCGTATTGATTATCGCTGATTATTCTGTTGTTCTAAAGGTACTTAAGTAGTTGCTGATTGACTACAACACGTTTCATGACTTTGGAGATAAGGGGAAGCAAGGCAATTGGGCGATGTTTGAGGGCGTGGTTTTCTTGCCTTTTTTTGGAACAGGTTGCACCCGAGCGACTATCTAAGGAGATGGGTATATCCCTTTTCGGTAAGACAGAGAAAAAGTCTGGAAAAACGGGTGTTTGTTTGTTGGCGCAGTTCCTTAACACGATGGCAGGTATTTTATCCGGTCCTGATGCCTTTTGCGTATCTAGTTCTTTAGGGATTTTACGAATATCACGGTGATGAAACTTGACTTCTGCCATGGTAGTGTTGATGTTGGATATGGTTGCGAATTAATCAAAATGTACGATTACAGCAGTAATCGGTCAGTATCAAGGATATTGACTATTAAGGCACTCGCATTCATTATGTTACTCACCTGCGGTTAGGTCCTAATTCTCATACTCGTGCCTTAATGGTTATCATTTAGCGCTAATTGCAGAATATGCTATTATCCTTTAGTAGCCTACTCCAAAAAGGTACATATTTTAATTTTTAACATTTTGACTGCCATGCCAAATTCAATAGAAGGGTCGCATATGTCACGTGTTTTTTTATAGAAAAGTATTTGAAATACCTCTCTAACACTCTTTTATATGTTATGTATTTTAGTTTCGTTGTTTTCATGACTTTAAGACTAGTGTATAAAAAATATACACGTGGCGTAAAAGTGACAAAAATATATTTTGCGCCACGTGTGCCTATAATTAGGCACTTGTATTTATTGTTTTTATTATTATTGTGTTTCGAATAATGTATTATCTTATATTTACTATATATAACCCTATGTCAAAACTACCAATTGTATTTAATTTCACAGCAATAAACACTACCTAAATAATAAAATTAATATAAAAATATTTAACCTTTATCAAAAATCGGCGCTAAGATTATTTTGTCATTGCCCCACGCCACGATAAACTATATCCCATAAGAAATGCACGTAAAGCGTGTTACTCTAGCATACACGCGGCGCAATATTCATGATTGCATGTGTATACCAGAATATACACGTGGCGATCTGGTCTAGGCTACTGTGTATACTCAAAGATACACACGACAGTCAAAGTGTTAAGATTCGGCAGTATTGAACATGAAAGTTATTTTAGATGATGGTATTATTATTAGTTTTTATAGAAATAGATTTTAAACGATAATAGTAGAAAATGCTGTCATAGTTGCTCAATGTTAATTTAAAATCATGCCTAAACGCTGGTTATTAGCCACAAAAATTTCTCGTCGAATAAGGATATTATCTTGTTTCGTCAAGAAAAAAATCTCGAGAGAAATAAACCCATTCATCTCGTCGAGAGACCTCGAGAAGACACGTCATATGAACTTTTCTCTTGGATTGTGCTTGGATTGCTGAAGATATTCATTGTCTTTTAATGAAAACCGCATTTTTAAACCTGCGCTTTTCCTAATGTTCCTTGTGGACCACTCGTATCTCTGCCCATTTAATGTTGTGTAATTTGAACTAGACATATTGTAGTTTCGCCACTCTTTGTGTATTTTTTGTATTCCTCTATTCTTACATTTAAAAGTCGTTTTATTTCTCTAATATGCGACTCCCCACATTCACATGGTATCTAGTAGATACGATCTTTCTCTTGTTTAGATGAAACAGGTTTTGTTTTTGTTACGGTGCTTCTTAAAGTTGATCCAAACTTAAAGACCGTTTTGATTTTGAAGTGATTAGCTATTTTTCTAATATTTCGGACGTTTCTTTTACATACGGAATCGTTAAGAGAGAGATAATGTCTTGCTCAAGCGGTCGTGCTATTAGTTCTATATTACAGTTCTCTATGATCTCATTTATGAACCTCTCCGTATAATCATTCTAAAGCAGAGCCATCTAACATTGCCCCATTCATCATTAAGAGATGCTTGGGCACTAGATAATGTAGATGCTCGTTTACATAGCGTTTTAATTACTTCTAGCTTGGTTGCTTGAGAATGGTTTGATTGGAAGTTGAGATACTTACCCGTGTTGGTTGGTTTCTCATATGCAGAAGTATTAATTAATTAATCCATTCTTCCTACGGACAAAAACATCTAGACAGCAGTTCTTCTCGTTCCCGTTAGCGAATTAAGTGGAATCATTTACTGAATTAAGGTGACTGAGAAAGGAGTCTAACTATCTATCCATTCCATTCCAGATTTTGAAAGTATCGTAGTCATATCGCAGCCAGAGTTTGCGTTTGACGATCGCGGTATTAATGGAATTAGTTTCAAACTATTCCATGTATACATTCGCTATCACCGGAGAAAGTCATCATCCTGGTCATGATTTCAGGCTAGTTTTAGCCTGAAATTAGGAGCTATATAGACAGCACTTTCAGAGCTCCGTCACTCCCTTCAAAGGCAATGAAATTCTTTCTGAAAGTGTCGTACAATTCCTCAATCTAACCTCAACAATGCTCGACGATTTCTCCAAAGGCACGTTGGCAGACAGGCTTTCAACGTCAAAGCTGATAACCTGGTCTGAAGGATCTAATTTTACGTTTTTTGAATATCCACAAAATGTTTACAATTCTTTAGAAATGGAGGAGTTTTGCCGACTAATAGCTGGACAAATTGGAGAAAGAATCTACTTAATGTGCTGGTTGCCGAATCTTCTGCTCGGTCTGACTGGCACATTATATTTGTGAATTTGTTATATCCCTGGCAGAAACATTCGTTGTCTTATTTATATGAAACAGGCTTTGTTCTTGTTAGCTACTTCTTAGTGATGATCCAGACTCGACGAACATTTTGATTTTGTAATGATTAGCTAGCTATTAGACACCATCGCTTTCAGCGATTACGCATGTAAAAGGGACGTCCGAAAACATTATGCGAATAGCTAATTACTACAAAATCAAAACGGTATTTAAGTCTGGATCAACACTAAGAAGCGCCTTAACAAATTAAAACAATCAGATTAATTTCAGCAATCTAAGCGTAGAAATACTCACTATTTGGCAATTGCCAATAAAGCACACCAATTCCGGTTTCGACATGACAAGAATAATGTCCCGTCGTTTAATTACTGGTTTGCTAGATTTGTGTGATATTGAGATCTTACTAGGTAAATAACTGTTGTGTTTTTGAAGTGCAGCATATTTCTCAGTAAGTATTATGTTTTTAGAAGAATTTAATGATTTTCGTATATTGAATTATTTAACTTTTAAGTATTCATTAAAACTAGTGCCATGCTCTTTTTAAAATTACTAGGTGGCCATAAACGAACGGTGGAATAAAGCAGTTTTCATTCAAATGAAACTTTATTGCCTTTATGAATTCATCCATAAATCCTAAATATGTTTTATTTGCCCTGAAATATCTGTTGCAATTGTTTTTGAATTATTGTCGTTTAATAACTGATAATAAATCAAGTAGTTTCAGAGAATATGGAGTCTGAACAATTTAACTGCATTTCCTTGCCATTTAAAATTTTTCTATAATACTTCATCAGTCATCAGCTTCCGACTGAGTGGGAAGTAGCAAAAAACTTGGAACGCTATTATTCCTTGCTTAGCTAGAAGTAGTTACCAGAAGTAAGACCATTAAAAACAAGCTGTGTGCTTAAAAACGCTCGACAGAAGTGAAAACTTCAGCAAAGCGATATTAGAATCTAAAACTACACTATAGAAAACTGTTTACAAGCGATAGAAATGAAACCTGCATGAAACTAAACCAAGCGGTCACCCATCCAAGTACTAACCATGCCCGACGTTGCTTAACTTCAGTGATTGGACAACAACTATTTTTTATCTTTTACTCTTGGCAAACATGTAATAACTGTGCACTATGTTCTATCTAATTCTCTCGCAAGCTTCATTCTTAAGATCTATATATTTTTATTGGAGTCGCTTTTCCCGTTTCCTTGTTTTTGTTTCATCCGTTTCATCGAGCCTCAAATCACTCCCGTTCTCAGCCAGCTAAAAGAAGTTTTGAAATTGGTGTCGCTTTTTCCGTTTCCTCGCTTTCGTGTCATCGAGCGTTTCCTCCGTTTTGTTTCATAGAGTCTCAAATCACACCCATGAGCGCTAGAGAAGTTTTCTCTTTAAAAATTAAGTTACCTACGCGAAATCTTTACATGTATAATATAGTCTAACATCAGATTATTCTGGCTGCTTGCTTTTGATTTCCCTTGTATAATTGGATATATTTTTAAAATGTGAAGATTTTTGTCCATATATACAAGCAAACTTTCGTCTTAGTTAGAGTTTAGCCACAAATGAGCTTACAGTATCGTTACCTCACCATGTACTACTCAGTGTTATTTACTGTAATGGAGAAGCATTTTAAGGTAAATTTTGGTATTCAGAAAATATATCATCAATTTGTTACCTATAAATGAAAAAAAAAAGATTTTATTACAAAGTAAACCCACTCGATTTTATAATATTTTACCTTTAGCAGTTCATTTTTAATAGAGAATTGGTCACTTGCTTTTTAAATGTGAAAAATATTTATATATCGCTGATTATGCTGAACAAAACTGCTTTTCATGATTTACCTACTAATTTAAATATGCTGAATTTTCTATGGCGTATGTGAGTTTTAGTCGGAATTTTTGTATTTTAAAGTACACACTTTCGAACTGGGTATTGGTTTTTCATTTGCACTTGATTACTTTATCAGCATATAACATTTCACTACTTTACAATGAAAGTTTCATTATTATTTTGTTTGAATTTGCAGAAGCCTTTGTAAAAATTTGTTTTCACAATACATATCTTTTAACGTTAAATATTGAAAATATGTACTTAATATATTTACTTTAATTATAATTTTAAGAAGTTAGGTATCATAACATATATCGATATGCTAATCTTTTTCTACGGTAGCTTATGACAAAATTGTTACACTATTTCTAAAAAAAAACGCAAAATTAAATTTTTAAACTCACAATTTTAATAGTTGCCATTTAATGCTGACGAATTTTAACATGACCGAAAATTGGCTTTAAAAAAATTGCACTTAAGAATGTGTTTATACATGAAGGGAAATGTGGGAAATACTATATACTTAAAGGGCGAAATGTCGCTTTTTTTTTTATGGCAGTGGCACACACACTAAAGGGAGATCCTATGGCGCTCGACGAGCGGTGTGTGTGCGAAGATGTTGATTGACACGGTTCTTGAATATTTGTAGGTTGTAATTAGTGGGAAACAGATGTCCTGGAAGTGAGTTCCACAGTGATGCAGTGCGCCAGACAAAGGAGTTCTGGTAAAGCGATGTTCTAGGTGTTTCTAGTTGTACGACGAACTGGTGCGCTCTTGCCGTCTGTCGGAAATGTCTGACAGGAGTTGCCAGGGGCGGGATTATGCGGGCCAAATCCTGGGAACATCTGCCGTGAAAGTATCTGTAAAACAGAGACATCTCGGTCACATGTCTGCGATGTTCCAGACTATCCAGATTCCGGATCGCCGACGAGACGCACAGTCCTCTTCTGAATGTAATCCAGCAGCCTTAGGGTATGCTTTGGTGCGGCACCCCAGATATGTGAGCAATATTCTAAGCACGGTCTTATTTGCGCTTTGTACAGCAAGAGCAACTGCTGCGATGTATAGAGTTTTTTGTTGCGAAATAGCGCACCAAGCTTCTGGGAGGCTGATTTTGCGATGTTAGCAACATGGTCATGCCATGACATATTGCTGTTGACCGAGACACCCAGCAGCCCGATTGACGAGGATGAAGGAATGGTCGATCCTGCCATAGTGATGTCAGGGCCCGCCGTATTGGCCCTCTTAGTAAACGTTGCTGCTTGGGTCTTTGCTGCATTGAACTGGACCAAATTTCGGTCGCCCCAAGTTTGAACTTTCTCCAGGTCTTGAATAATTGCTGTAATCTGCTCCTGTCTGCGGTGATGAGTCTCAGTCGCTGGTAAGGGTTTTTCTGATCTAAAGTGGGAGACAAGGGTACTGTCATCTGCAAAACTGTAAACAGGATTATTCGTTTCGATCAGCAGGTCATTAATATAGATGAGGAACAGAGTTGGTGAAAGTATTGCGCCCTGAGGCACGCCCGCGTTGATGGTGAATGTGTCCGAGATGTGTCCATCGACTGCAACGTGTAGGGTTCGGTTCTTAAAGAAACTAGCCAGCCAGCTGCAGAGAGAGGCGGGCAGTCCCAAGGACGGCAGTTTGTTGAAAATTTCGTCATGCCAAACTCTGTCGAATGCCTTTGAAATATCCAACGCAATCGCTCGAGACTCTCCGTAGTTTTCAATTGCCCTACTCCATATATGAGTGACATAGGCCAATATATCTCCTGTCGATCTCTCTTTGCGAAAGCCGTATTGATTATCGCTGATTATTCTGTTGCTCTCGAGGTACTTGAGTAGTTGCTGGTTGACTACAGGTTCCATGACTTTGGAGATTATTGGAAGCAAGGCAATTGGGCGATAGTTTGAGGGCGTGGTTTTCTTGCCTTTTTTTGGAAGAGGTTGCACTCGAGCAACTTTCCAAGAGGATGGGTAAATCCCTTTTCTGTAAGAAAGAGAAAAAAGCCTGGAAAAAACGGGTGTTAGTTCGTTGGCGCAGTTCTTTAGCACGATGGCAGGTATTCCGTCCGGTCCTGATGCCTTTTGCGTATCTAGTTCTTTAAGGATTTTGCGAATATCACGATGAGAACACTTGACTTCTGCCATGGTGGTATTGATGTTCGGTATAGTGGGGAGAGTCTTGCCTTGGGGCACGTCTAAGGTAGAGTGCGATGAAAACATTTTGGCGAGCATGTTTGCTTTTTCCTTGGCTGTAGTCGCCGTGATGCCACGTTCGTCCGTCAAAGGTGGGAGAGACGTTTTTGTAAAGTTGTTACTTACTGCCTTTGCTACCGACCAGAAATTCCTGGAACCACTGGGGCATTGCAAAAGTTTATTCCTGATCCTTTGCTTGTGTTTGTCCTTAGTTTCGTCGATCACACGCTTGCACTCGTTTCTCGCTTCGATAAAATAATTGCGATTTTCAGCGGTCTGCTTTTGCTGCCAGTACTTATAGGCTTGCTGTTTCCTTCCTACAGCTCTTTCGCATCTTTTGTCGAACCAGGGCTTTCCTTTTGATGGTAACTTGATGGAATTTGGGATGTATGCTTCCATTCCTGAGGAGATTACTTGCATGATCTCTTCGCAGCAGTCTGACGGGTCCTAAGTGGCAAAGCAGACGTCGAGCCATGGAAAATCTAGGTAGAACTGCCCTAGATCGTCCCAGTTTGCCGAATTGTAATGCCAGATTTTGCGAGGCAATGGTGGATCCTTCTGTATGAGTGGCAATTCACAAACCGTTGTAATAAGTTTGTGGTCGGAGGTACCTAATGGCGGATCAACTGTAACCTTGTACTGGTCAGGATTGGTGGTCAGAAAAAGATCCAGGTGGGCGGCGAATTCGCCCCTCTCTGAGATTCGAGTTGGTTCGTCTACAAGTTGAGTAAGCCCGCAGCTGATGGTAAATGCTTCAGCTTCTCTACCTTCGTTGTCGGTCTTGTTGTGATGTTTGAGCCAGTTGGTGTTGTGGGCATTGAAGTCTCCCAGAACGATTATTTCTGAACTGGGGTGATCGACCTGTATTGAGTCAAAAGTGGTAGCTAGTGTTGTAAAAAAGCTTTGGTAGGCTCTATCGCTCGGAGGGCGATAGAGACAACATATAAACTTGGTTAATCCCTTGGCGGTGAACTTGAGCCACATGACGTCAAGGTTGTTCGGTTCGAGTGTTTCCTCGCGGTGACATGAAAGGTCGCTTCGGACAAAAAGGCATATTCCGAACTTATATCTAAATCGGGTATGTAAGTCGTAACCAGGATAGAGGTAGTTCACTGTTGTTATTGTAGAACATACTTGTGTTTCTGTAAGGGCTAACATGTGTGGTCTATTTGCTTGTAGATGTTGGTATACCGAATTTATGTTTGTATTTAGGCCTCTTATGTTGCAGAAATCTATTCTAAATTGGTTCGGTATCTTTGCTGTCAGTGAAATGCGGAATGAAGGGCTCCCAGGGCCACCCTGCGCCCGGAGATCCGAATGGTCGGGGAGTTTACTTCCGGAATATTTTGATCCTGGAAGCACCATCATGTCCATATATTCCTACTGTGGAACCCGGGACCACCAGCGCGGAAGCGGAACGTGATTTGGGAAAACCACTTAGCGCTTCCCAATTCTGGTGGGGTGGTCTTTCACCGGACGATGCGAGTAGGCTTATGCATCTACCACCTAGGGCTGCTTCCACTCGAAGCATCGGCCTCAGACTCATTCCTTTAGCGGTCCCTAGTCTGACAGGGGTAAAAATGGGGTTTGTTGGATCACTTCCCAGTGATCAGCTCCAGACTTTGTACTTTGGTGTTCTCCAGCCTGGAGGAGGACGATGGGATTTGATGGGCCACATCCCGTGGCAACTCGGAATGGTGGGGGCGTCACTCCCCGTAATCAAACTGCTCTCACTAGTTTGACGTTCCTGCCAGCCAATACAATGCAGCCCCTTTTGTAGGGGCTGTTATTGATCAGCTCCAGACTTTGTACTTTGGTGTTCTTCAGCCTGGGGGAGGAGGATGGGATTTGATGGGCCATATCCTATGGCAACTCGGAATGGCGGGGGCGTCACTCCCCGTAATCAAACTCCTCTCACCAGTTTGACGTTCCTGCCAGCCAATACAATGCAGCCCCTTTTGTCACAAA
>MU181947.1:762699-877932 GCA_016904865.1 Pissodes strobi
ATGCAGCCCCTTTTGTCACAAACTGTCATTGATCAGCTCCAGACTTTGCTGCTTGCTAAGTTTATTAATAATTGAAGCAATACATATTTATATTTATTGTTCGAGTACAATATGCCGGTAACGTCGGGACCTATAACAAAATATGCTAGTTTTCGTATATCTGGTTGCCTGACGAATGACGACAGACGGAGAAACCACCAAACGCACACAGTAGGGACCGCTGCGTATTTAGTTCGAATAATTTGTCTTACAACCCAGCGGTCCCTGCCTAAGCCTGTTTCAGCAGGGGCTGACCTCTCTGGCTTGTGCGGAACGCATACCTATGCGAACTTTTTGATTTGAATAAAACTTACTAAAAAAAAACTTTTTTTTTTACTTGCAAGTGTTGGATTTTTTAATTTTTCAACACATTTAAAACATACATAATTTTATCAAAATACCAAGCAAAATAACTAATAAAAGTCCTGTGAACAATAGAAAAAAGCAATAAAACATTAATTAAAATAAGAAAAAACAATAGTTAGGTACAGTAATCCACTTGTGACACTGATTGAAACAGTCCAAACAGTAGTGCGGATATCCGTTACAATTGCAATTCCGTTACAAGCTTAACAGACAATAGGTGTGGCTGCGCGTGCAAATCAAGGTTAAAGAGGATCGCTAGAGGAGCCGGTATGGCCCGTGTGGAACATTGTTCCGCACACGCCACGGCGCGCGTCGGTCCCTAGGGACCGCCAGAAAAAAAATATTACAATATTACAACTATTTTTATAATATATCTATGATCATAAACTAATATAAAACAAAATTACAACTTGGCCCCAAGAGCATTTTTTCAACATTTTGTCTGACGCTTAACGTGTCTGAAACAAAACAAAACAAAAAGGTAATTTATATAACAAACTATCTATTGAAAAATATACCTTATAATACCTGATTTATATAAAATAAGTGGTGCAGAATTATCATTTTTAAGTGCAACAAAGTGGTACTTTCTACAAAAAAAGCTATACAACACAGTTTACCCATAATAGAGGAACAAAATTTGTACACTGAAGATTATTCATTGTGGATAAAACTGTGTTGTGTGCATTTGTCCGAAGGTTCCCAACCCTAACTAAGCTAACATGACTATGTTGCCTCAGTTTCTGCTAATTCTCATAACACTTTATGCCTTTGCTAAGTACTGAAGCTAGCAAATGCCACTTAATTATTCACACAATTAATATTTATTATCGACAAAGGTGTAGGTTTTGGAAAAGGGTACTACCTCGGGGTATGAAATCGTTGGTGTGTCTTCGCACGCAATTTAAAAAAAAATCATTACTAATGTTAAAATACCCATCAAATATAGCAGGGTACATTAGAAACAAGTGTATGTTCCATGGAACTATCTATGATGTGTGTGAAGTGAAGCATATAATATGTCCCACAAGAGCCGAAAAATGCTAGTCATTTTAAATATTACTTAATGACACAGGGTCTTAAATAGTGATATACTAAAATGTAAATCAATATATACATTATGCACGCCACTGGCATCATTAAAAATATATATCTTAAGACTGTTGATGTTCGCATATATGTTTACCGACAATAACAAGTCCATAAACTGAAGATAAATCTTAATGACGAAAATTGTGTCTATGTCATAAACTACCTCCAACTGGCATATTATCCGAATACGGAAATTCCATAGCATGTCCCGGCTAAATTAATTAGTTTAACTATGATGTTATTTTGCAACTAGATGTCGTTCGTAAGATTTGTAGATGCACCAGCCATTTGCGATTTATTCCTAACGTGTTAATATGTCATTTATTCGTTTGTTAATCACCTTGACAGTAGCGTCCGACAGTCTGCCAATGAAGAATTAAAACTTTTTAAATATTGATAGTAGAAAGCATAGTTTCCAAGGGAAAACTCCAGATCCATCGAGGTGATACTTTAGTCGACAATGTGAAAAAAAAACATTTACTTGATATAATTTACAATCTGCCCTTTTCAGAACACTAGGTAAATATTATCTCTAATTCATGACATGTAGGAATATATCGGTCAGAATATAACGGCACAGCGCTTTTTTATGTTCGGCACTCACACAAAAGGAATATCCTATACCATTCATCGAGCGGTGCGTATGCGCTGTAGATTGTAGATTTCGAGAAAGATGTTACTCGGAAGTCCATTCCAGAGCGACCCAGTCCTTCAGAAAAAGGAGTTTTGTAACAGCGACGTCTTAGGTATTCGCAACTGAATCGTATGTTGATGAGCAGCTTGCGTCTGACAGGCATTTTTGTTTGGCACAAAAGTGCCAGCTCATTCGAACACCTTCTGTAGTAGTATCGGTACTAAATAGATAGGTCCGCCACTTTTATTCGATATTCAAAGCTATCAAGGTCTTTAGTCAATTCTGTGTCCTCCACAAGATGGACTACTCTCCTCTGTATGGAGTCCAATGTCCTGCAACTGTTTGGATGCCGAGCTCCACACATGGGAACAGTATTCCAGATATGGTCTTATCTGGCCCTGTAGGCTGGTGAGCCTAGTTGCTTTATAGAGTAGGTACTCCTAGCTTTTGTGCTGGTACCTTGGTGGTTTTGGTGAAGTAATTACGGCAAGGTATGTTGTTTTCTACGTTGACGCCCATCAAGTTGATGGATAAGGCCAGAGCGAGTGTTTGTCCTGTTATTGATAAGTCAGGTCCCGCGGTTTTTGATTTTTTTTTTTAGAAGACAGCTGCCTGAATCTTTCCTGCGTTAGAGTGGACATTGTTTTTCTCACCCCATTCCACGATGACGTCCACCGATGGCAGTAATCTGTTTTTTTTCGCTTGCGTTGGAAACGAGCAGTGGTCATTGGAGTCTGCGACATGAATTAGGACATAAGAGTACTGTCGTCTGCAAAGCTGTAAATATAAATATCTAAGAGATCGTTGATATAGAGCAGGAACAGTGTGGGAGATAATATATACCTTTGAGGAACTCTGGCATTGATTTTAAATTCCTCCGAGAGATGTCCATCAATACCAACTCGGATGCGTCGATCCCTTAAGAAATTTGGAAAGTTGTTCAAGCAGTATTGGTGGTACTCCATATGCTGTCAATTTGCTTGATAATCCATCATGCCACACGCTATCAAATACTTTGCATATGCCGATAGCCACTGTATGACATTGGCCCTAGCTCTCAATGGCTTTGCTCCATAAGTAGGAAATATTATTTAGGCAATCTCGCGTTGATCTGTGCTTGCTGAAGCCATACTGGGGATCGCTTATGATGCAGGTCGATTCGAGGTATTTTGAGAGCTCTTCGTTGACCAGCTTATCCATGACTTTGAACATGTTGGAAACTAAGTCAATTGGGCTGAAGTTGTTAGTTCAGCAGCACATTTCTTAAGCACTATTGCGAAAATGCCATCCGGTCCTGTGGCCTTGATATTGTCTAGACTTTTGAGTATTCATTTCACTTCGTATTGGCGAAATACTAGACATAAAGTTGAGCAATTCACTCTCTAGTTGTTGCGGGAGTCTTTCCTTGAGGATCTAAGGTAGAATTTGATGCAAATATTTCGCAAGGATGTTTGCTTTTTCTTTGGTCGTTTCCGCTATTGAGCCATCATCTTTGGTCAGAGGTAGAATTGTCGTCTTTGAGAAATCCTAAGTGACAACTTTGGCAACTGAGCAAAAACATCTCGATCTATTAGGCCAGTTGCGAAGCTTGTTCAATGGTCCGCTTACACTGGTTTCTAGTCGTGATGAAAATATTTCACATTCCGGCTGTCGGAACTCGGCGCCATTTGCGGTAAGCGACATTTTTGTCATTGACCGCTCTTCAGCAGTTTTTCCCAGGCCATAGTTTAGTGTTTGAGGTACGTTTTATAGAAAAGGGAATTGAAACTTTCATACCAGCTAGCATAACTTGAGTCATCTCATCAGTAGATTCAGATGTGTCATGGTTTCTAAAGCAGGAATCTTTCAAAGGCAAACAAAGATAAAACTCGCGAAAGTCACGTCACTTTGCAGATTTGTAATTTTGTATGCGCCTCTCGTTGCATTAATTTGATCATCTGTTTCATCAATATTCCTTTATTTCAGTGTCGTCTGGAAAGGGAAAAAGAATCACATATGTGCTTCCCTTAAACAAAAGTAAATATTTAATATTACGTGGGTTTCAAAAGTTTCAACTTCTTTTGAAAATATGCTTCGAAATATTAGCTTTGACTAACATTTACATGGTCATGTTTAAATATTGTGGATCCAATTTCGAATGCATTTTATACGGATTTTTGGGACCACTGCATTTTATTGACCAAATTCCTAAACGTTCAATGTTGTTTTGTGATTCAAACTTTCTCCTTTTAGTTTTCTTGAGTTTCTTTAACCTTCCTAGAAGAAACTGGGTTAATTATGGCTTTTAAGGTGCAACAAAAGAATAAAAACAACCATATAAACAACTCGGTATGGATCATTTTGGAATTATTAACCTCTACCATCATAAAATGCCATATTGTTTCGTGTTTGGGTAAATTGTTGTCTTGATTTGACATTTTGGCTTGCACATATGGTAGTGAGCAGTGTTCTATTAGCTCTATGTGCTTACCGCAATGTTATCGATCTGTGATTCAAAAAAATATTTGTTTTAGAGACCGCTTGATGTGCCGTGGTATGGAGCATACCTATCGTGTCACAGTGCAACGTGGTAGATCCGTAGTTTCTTCCTGTATCTACTTCGATGGAAATTAAACAAGGTTCAGCCTTCAGCCATTGCTACTGACTGTGTTGATGTCCTGGTAGGATATTTTTGTGAAATACCCTTGCGAGGATCTTCTACCTGGCCCGTTTTGAGTCTTAGGCCATACCTTTTTACTTTTGGTATGTTATTGATTTGGAGCAGCTCACACCATAACTGAGATTTTTCACTGTCTACATCAGGTGAGTTGCCTCTTGAGCCATGTTGTGTCTTTACGTGGATGCTTGCAAATTATTCTCTAATTTCAGAGTTAGTAGTATTAAAAACCCTTCACAAGTGACAGATTGATTTTTCTTTGGTATTTTTGTTCTTGCCTGTAAATGTTCCTTGCCTTGGGTTTTAAGCAAAAGTCTTGAATCTGTTGATGTTTAGCAGTTTTTATTTTGTACGTGGAGAGTCCTTCCTTCCATGTTTGACTCATGAATTCCTTCATGTTTGTCCGAGGTGTAGGAATGAAAAAATCCTTCTTCTAGTCCATTGTGTTCGATCGTGTACGTGTCCTTCTGGGAGGTGCCTGAAATGCTGCACACTAGTTTTTATCGATTACTTCAGTAGGCCAATCGACGGAATCAGACAAGCCAACTTTATTTTTAACTTTTAACTACTTGTCAATTATTAACACGGTTGTAGTCAGCTTTTAAAACGTATTTTATTCACTAGCACACATAATTTCTCATATCTCTGAAAAACCTTGACAGCTTAAGACGTGTTTTCTTTCTTTGCCGTTGATTTTATTCCGTTTAATTACCTTAACATTAGTTTATTACAAGTTGAATTTAAAACAAGTCTAAAGGTTTGCATTATCAAAACTGACTATTTGAATACTGAGATAGATTATATTCTTGTTGGTGTTTTTAACATATTACGTCCCCATAGTTTCAAGAAGTGAACATGATCATATTTTGTGTATTTAAAAATTTAAGATTTATCGTTTATTTTCGTTTACTACTTCAGGTTCTCTGTTAATCAATGTATTAATTAACGATTTATTTCAACTTTACCTGTACTATTACCGACAATTTTTAATAATCAAACTTGTCATTTAACCAGATATTTATTTTGCGTACCGTAAATGTTTCCATTTTGTCTTTTTTCATTAGATCATTCAGTTACACTGTTAACTGGCATATTTATTTACCGTTCAGTTTTATTTATTTTACTTATACTACTACAGGTAATTTGTAATAATGATACTAGTTGCTTAACAAAAGATATATTTTGCTCAATTGGTTAACATTTGTTTTTGTAATTAATCAATTAGTTACACTATTAATCGACATACTAATTTACCGTTAATTGTCAGTTAATTTACCTACACCACTGCAGGTAATTTTAAGTAACTACACTCGTTGCATAACACGTGACGTACCTGGCGTACCAGGTTTGATTAACGCTTTTCTTACCAGTTAGTATGTGTTAATTCCTATAACAGATACTTTAAAAAGATTATAAAGCAGTTACATTGTAACTACACATGTTACTGTTTTTGTGCATCTAAAACTATACCTAAGTATATTTTCTACATAAGCAAATCACAAATAGAATAAACAACAACAGTCCAGAGCCAAATAAAATTGCTGAAACTCTTTGTTCTTTTCCCACATTACAATCAGTGTTTCAGTTAAAGTATTTTTTGTTGAAATGTAGTTAATACAGGTCTAACTGATGATCACATCTCAGACACATTCACCATTAATGCGGGCATGCCTCAGGGTGCAATACTTTCACCAACTCTGTTCCTCATCTATATTAATGACCTGCTGACCGAAACGAATAATCCTGATTACAGTTTTGCAGATGACAGTACCCTTGTCTTCCAATTTAGATCAGAAAAACCTTTACCAGAGACATATCACCGCAGACAGGAGCAGATTACAGCAATTAATCAAGACCTGGAGAAAGTTCAAACTTGGGGCGACAGGAATTTGGTCCAGTTCAATGCAGCAAAGACCCAAGCAGCTACGTTTACCAAGAGGGCCAATACGGCGAGCCCTGACATCATTATGGCTGGATCGACCATTCCTTAATCCTCGTCAATCAGACTGCTGGATGTCTCGGTCAAAGGCAATATGTCCTGGCATGACCACGTTGCTAACATCGCAAAATCAGCCTCCCAGAAGCTTGGTGCGCTATTTCGCAACCAAAAACTGTATACACCGTACCAGTTGCTCTTGCTCTACAAAGGGCAAATAAGACCGTGCTTAGAATATTGCTCACACATCTGAGGTGCCGCACCAAAGCACACCCTAAAGCTGCTGGGTTTCATTCAGAAGGGAGCTGTGCGTCTTGTCGGCGACACCGCCGACATGTGGCCGAGATTTCCCTGTTTTACAGATACTTTCACGGCAGATGTTCTCAGGATTTGGCCCGTCTCATCCCGTTCCTGGCAACGCCTGTCAGACAGTCACGACAGACGGCAAGAGCGCACCAGTTTGTCGTACAACTGGAAACACCTAGAACATCGCTCTACAAGAACTCCTTTGTCTGGCGCACAGCATCACTGTGTATCTCACTCCCAGGACATCTGTTTCCCCTTAATTACAACCTACAACTTTACTATTCAAGAACCGTGTCAATCAACATCTTCGCACACACACCGCTCGTCGAGCGCCATAGCGTCTCCCTTTAGTGTGTGTGCCACTACCATAAAAAAATATATATACAGTATGTCCGGCGATCGGGTAGACAAGAGGACAAATGGACCAAAAATTGCGTTTCTCGATAAAAAGTCATTCTTCATAAAAATTTTTGCTTATTAAAAAAATATGATTGTCGTTGAGAAAAAGTTGTTTTTTTATACAGGGTGACCAAAAAGTTGAATATTCTTTTTTTTTTTTGAGGAATTAAATAACCTTATTTTTCAGTTTTCAGCAAAATATTTCTTAAGAATGTTACGCGTACGTTGGAAACCGTTCATAATTTTTTTCAATTACGTATCTGTATGAAGAATCGCCATTAGCATAACATTGTATTAAATGTATTCTTTGCTCCGTTGTTAACATTATAAATGAAATACCATTAAAAGTTACCGAGTTAATGATGATTTGCTTGACACTGTCACGCACACAATTTGTCAGTGAACGAAATTTGGTGAAATGCAAATTTTACACAAGAATAGTATATTATTTTATATGGAGGAAAAGTGATACTTTTCATGGCGCGCTCGTGTTTAACAGCCGAACGGAGTGAGGCTGGTAATAGAGAGCAAGCCATGAAAAGTAACTTTTCCTCCAAATAAAATATGCTGTTTTTTCTTCAAATGTCGACAAATTAATGCAAAAACATTTCTTTTTAATAGTAAAAATATCTAATTATTATTAAAGATAAGTGGGTTCGCAAGGCGGCTTAGACCGGTTTCGGTGAATAGGCACAGGTTGTTGCTATAGTAATGTAACATAAAGCTGTCAGTGGACACTGTCAACAATAATTATTTTTTTTAAGATTGCGTCTCCGATTGCGTTTTAATTCCGTATTGATAAGCAGTTATTGAGTAAGCTCGATTAAATAATAACCAATTTGTTCCTAAATTAGTGATTTTTAGAAATGCAGTCACAAATTGAGTGATAAATACAAATTGTAGTTTAATAAATCTTGACTTGTTGACGCTTATTTCGTTGTCTGTTTGTATTGTATCTATGTTGCTATGACAACACTTTTACCTCCGCCGGCGGAAAAGTGAAAAGTAAAGCTCCGGCGGAGGAAAAACGAAACTTCACGGCCGCCCACACAGTCGAGTAATGACGGATTTACTGACGCTTGAAGAAAAACTTCATTTTATCCAAAGTTGATGAAAATCGACATCTAGAAAGATGGAATGATTTGAATCAAAATTCTTATGTAGTATTTTGCAGAAATCTGAGAAGTAAGGGTACTTTATTCTTGAAAAAAAATTGAATTTTTAACTTTTTGGTCACCCTGTATAAAAAAAATTATTTTTTCTCTACGACAATCATTTTTTTTTAACAAGCAAAAATTTTTATGACGAATGACTTTTTATCGAGAAATGCAATTTTTGGTCCATTTGTCCTCTTGTCTACCCGATCGCCGGACATACTGTATATTAGATGCTTTAGTCTTTTATAGTTGAGAGTTCAATTTTTCTTTGATTTTGTATTTTTTTGAAGTTTTTATTATAAAACTAAATTTAAAAAAATGCATATAAAAATATTGCTTTACACCTGTCGGGTCATATTAGCAGCGATAGAACATTATATAAAGCCGTACAAAATATGGTGTGGGACAAAGACACCCGCTGGTGGCCGTGCGTAAACCAGGTTTTTGGCATATTTTTCCTAAAATCAATCAAACACTTGTAATTTCACATTATGATTCTGAAAGAACACCCCAAGACTCAAATTTTTCTGCATGCAAAATAAAATTTTTGTTCGGGTAAAGTAGGTTTATAATCATTTTAATTTCAGAAGTGAGCTAAAGTTACCGAAATTACGGTTATACATAAATTTAGGGTTTACGACTGTTACTAATTCGAGTAACAGTTACATAATAATCTCTCAATAGTACCACATAAGGTATCTCTGCGACTGCTGCTGTAGCTGATTTGCCTTACGGTTATTGACAAGAAATTGAGCGGGAGTCGCTGAGAGAATACAGATAAAGCTTTCCAAATGGAGGTGCACCAAATCACCGAACATTTGCTGCTATTGAAAAGCATCTCCGAGCAACCGGTAGTTTTGCTCCTGCAATGGTTGATTATGAGCCCAATCGTACAAGTAGGACATCGAAGGTTGAGGAATAAATTTTAGAGCAAATTTAGGAAGATCTGACTCTGAGCAACAGATACCTGGTTTTGCAGCTCATACATTTATTCCACCTCCAGAAAGTGTAAGAACAACTTTCTCAACCTAAAATTAAGGCTGGGTTTCTCTCGATTCTCTAATAAACAGAGAGCACAGGATGAAAATTGTCGTACCTATGGGTGTTGTTTTACAAAAAGGGATATGTACATTATCAACATGAATTTAGAATTGACATAGGAGCAAAAATCATTGCAGATTAATTTATAAGTCGACAAAATATTTTTTTCTTTTGGGTTTCTGTTCTAATGGTTGAATTCTGATTTCAGACATCGAAAAACACTAAAATAACAATTTTTAGATTTTAAAGTTTGCTTTTGTCTGATTTACATCGATAAGTACGTTTTGTAGATTTTAATTGATTTTATGAGCAATAGATGGTAGCACTTTAACCATTACCGATTGCAAATTGCATATTATTTGTCAAATGCACTCTAGTGAGTGTTTACACTAGACTCTAGCCACAGCAGGTTTCATAGATCTCTTTCCACTTACTTCGGTCGAATTCGAACCCGAATAGGGTTTATTATTTTAGAAAATGTCTAATATTTCACTTCACGAATGGCCCTCCGCGCGCTACGGGAAAAAAGAGGAAAACTAACTCAGGACTAAACCAAGCTATACCCAAGACTTGCCCAAAATCAAGAAAAAAAAACTGTATGAAAACATAACCTTAAAAAAAATAATAAAAAAAACCGATGGGATTTGAACCCGGGACCGCCGTATCACAAGCTCACGAATCAGAATCAGAATCATTTATTTACAATTTTCAAGTGGTATATAGTACACGTTATTATCTTAATACTAAAATGTTTATAACATTGGCATTTCTTTCATTCACTGGAGCACGCTTGACTCTTTATATAAAGTTATAATTTTTTGAATTTATTACAACGTAGGCAGGAAAGCGAAATTATTTAAGGCTTAGTTATATGTATATGATATTTACAGAAGAAAAATATATTTACAAAAACCTCTTTAACTTTTCTTTGGCGTAAAATTGGTTGAATATATATATTTACATATTTACATTGTTTGTGCTGGTTTTTATTTGCATAGTTAAGTTCGAAACTATAAGAATTAAGCAAAGTTTAATGAATAAGTCCTAAAAAACAACAGAAAAACTGCGGTTTTTACGGAACATTGGGAATTTATTTTATTTTTAAGGTGGTACAAGCTAACGATGTACACCACTATGCCACTAGGGCACTTACAAGCCGTCGATTGCACCACAATGACATGGCGCGAATGCGAAGTCACGCCGCCTGTAAGTTGCGTTGAGTTAGCGGACAGAGATCTATGAAACCTGCTGTCGCTAGAGTCTAATAGTGTTTTTCTTCAAACGTCAGTAAATCCGTCATTACTCGACTGTGTAGGCGGCCGTGAAGTTTCGTTTTTCCTCCGCCGGAGCTTTACTTTTCACTTTTCCGCCGGCGGAGGTAAAAGTGTTGTCATAGCAACATAGAGACAATACAAACAGACAACAAAATAAGCGTCAACAACTCAAGATTTATTAAACTACAAATTGTATTTATCACTCAATTTGTGACTGCATTTCTAAAAATCACTAATTTAGGAACAAATTGGTTATTATTTAATCGAACTTACTCAATAACTGCTTATCAATACGGAATTAAAACCCAATCGGAGACGCAATCTTAAAAAAATAATTATTGTTGACAGTGTCAACTAACAGCTTTATGTTACATTACTATAGCAACAACTTGTGCCTATTCACCGACACCGGTCTAAGCCGCCTTGCGAACCCACTTATCTTTAATAATAATTAGATATTATAACTATTAAAAAGAGATGTTTTTGCATTAATTTGTCGACATTTGAAGAAAAAACAGCATATTTTATTTGGGGGGAAAGTTACTTTTCATGGCTTGCTCTCTATTATTAAACACGAGCGCGCCATGAAAAGTATCACTTTTCCTCCATACGAAATAATATACTATTATTTGTCTATCAGAGCTGTACATAACAACTGACTTTGTATATTACTAAGTTAGAAAATGGCGTCAAGACAGTGTAAACAGAACGTTGATTCATTCTGTTTTATTTGTGGTGAATTTATTAAGGTGAGAAGCAAAAAATTGCTTTGGCCACAAATTTGAAGCTTTGCGAAGCTTATAAGGCCTATTTTAACCTCAAAATTCGGAATCAATCAATCAAATGGGTGCCTCACTTAGCCTGTGTTAATTGCAAAAATACTTTAGAAGGTAAGAAACACAAATTCTAATTCTTTAAAAATGTCGAACGTATTAATATTTAATTTTAGTAGGTATTTATTATTTTTTTATTCATAAAACTTATATTAGATCTAGTTATTTGCGTTATTTCTAGCCTGGTATCGAGGAGAAAAACGATACATGAAGTTTGCAGAGCCAAGACTTTGGAGGGAACCTTGTGCAAGATTGTTATTTTTGTATCGTTAATCCAAGTAAGCGCCGATGTGGTGAAAATGCTGAAAATATTTTTTATCCTGATCTTCCTCCGACGTCTTCTCCAATACCTCATGGTGAGAATTTTCCCATTCCATCTCGTTTAAAACTAGATAAATTCGGAATTTAATCGTCGCAAATTTCAACAGAATCCAGTACACCGCTTACTAACACCGGTCGTAGTGAATTCATGATAAAATCACAGAGTTTTGGACCACATTTCATCAGCTCGACAGACTTCAATGATTTAGTACGAGCTCTTAACCTACCCAAGAGTAAAGCAGAGATTCTAGGTTCACGATTGAAACAGTGGAATTGGCTTGAAGATGATGTGAAAATACGTGATCAAAGAGAACGTCATAAAATGTTATCATGTTTTTTCACTAAAGAAGCCGGAATTTGTTACTGCAATAGGGTGACTGATTTGTTTGAGGAAATCGGATAATCGGAATACCATTCATACCTTCTGACTGGCGACGTTTCATCGATAGCTCTTCAAGAAGCTTGAAAGCAGTTCTTCTTTTCAACGGAAACCAATTTCCTAGTCTTCCCGTAGCACATTCTGTAATGCTTAAGCAAAGTTACGATAGTGCGAAATTGATAATGGAAAAGTTAAAATATACAGAATACCATTGGCCAGTAATAGGCGATTTTAAGATGATTGGTTTTCTGATGGGAATGCAAGGCGGGTATACTAAATACCCTTATCACCTTTGCTTATGGGATAACATAGCAGATTCAGTATATTACCAAGAGCGCATATGGCCTGATAGACTCGAATTTTAGATAGGAAAATTTAATGTGAAGTCAGAGCCAATTGTAGAGCCTGAAAATATGTTGATGCCGCCGTTAAACATAAAATTAGTCCTAATGAAGCAATTCGTCAAAGCTCTGGATCAAAATTCCGAAGCTTTTGAGTATTTGAAGGGATTCTTTCCCAAATTATCTGATGCTAGAGTTAAAGCAGGTATTTTCGTCGGACCATAAATAAAATAAATGATGAGCAGTGATGATTTCACAGAATTGCTCTATGCTCATGAAAAACCAGCATGGGAGGGTCTTAAAGCAGTAGTTAATGGTTTTCTTGAAAACAAAAGAGCTGACAATTATAAAAATTGATTGAAGCTATGCTTGATAGCTTTAAAATTTTGGGCTGCAAATTGTCCCATAAACTTCATATGCTACATGTTCACCTGGACCAATTTAAAGATAATATGGGTGCCCACTCAGAGCAGCAAGGAGAACGTTTTCACCGAGATGTGATGGAGTTTGAACAACGTTACTAAGGGCAGTACATTGAGAGTATGATGGGAGATTACATTTGGGGTTTAATACGAGAAAGCCCATACAAACATAAAAGATCCACTAAAATTATTCATTTTTGAATTTGATTTTTTGCTATACTACATTTGTGTGCTATTATCAAAGTATATGTAAACTAGTAAGATCACTCAGCGGTAAATCCTTTGATGTTATTCAGCCACATTCTTTTATATCAAGTGACAACTGAAGATGACCGATGCGCTGCGTAAGTGACCGATTGATTCGCGTGGCTTTCTCTAGTCAGAGATGTATTCAGGAGATTGTATGGACTCGTACCGAAAGACCTACTGAATGCCGGCCGGGTGAAAAATCAAGTGAAACTGAGCAAAGTTGTAAAAATATTTTCATAGAAGGAAATTGAAAAAAAATTTGCTATCCGTTTGTCATTTTTAGGCGATACCACTGTTGCTATCTCAGAATCTAACAAGAATTTAACAACACTGCAAATCGATCTTGAAAAGGCATCAATGGCAACTTTCTAATTTAATCAAGTTTGTAGCTTTGACCGTTTCAAAGATATCAATAATAGTGGAATTACCTAAAATTTATTTAAAAATATATAATAATATAATACTTCGGAATTTCATTTTTACTACACTTCTTTGGTTTCATGAAAGTGATTTTTCAAGGCCACGTTATGACATGGTTTATGTTTTCGTCTCGCGTTACGGCGGTTGATTGAACGACTAACCTATAGTTCGGGTTAATCGTCGATTCAACTTTCGGTTAGCGTCACTTAGTCTCAACATATTTCAATCATTTGAAACCGGTTCTAAGACGTTACAATCAATTTTAATAGATGTTATTAGTTGCGTTAGTCACCAAATCAACTTTCGGTTAGTTTCTCTTAGCCTTAACTTATTTTAGATATTTGAACCGGTTCCGATACGTTATAAACAATTTTAATAGATTTGGTTGCTTTTGATAAGTCAACCAATCAACTTGCGTTAAACTTCACGTAATTTCAACTTATTTTAGTCAATTGAACCGGTTCGGATAAGCTATAATCAATTTTAATAGGTTTGGTTAACTTGGGTTAGTTGTTGATTCATCTTTCGGTTAGTTTCACTTATTTTAGTTATTTAAAACGGTTCCGATACGTTATAATAAATCCTAATAGATTTGGTTAGTTTGGGCTAGTCGTCCAATCAACTTTCGATTAGCTTCACATAGTTTCAATTTATTTAAGTCATTTGAACCGGTTCCGATACGTTATAATCAATTTCAATAAATTTAGTTAGTTTGGGTTTGTTTGGGTTAGTCGTTGATTCATCTTTTGGTTAGTTTCACTTATTCTCAACTTATTTTAGTCATTTTAAGCGGTTCCGATACGTTATAATAAATTTGGTTAGTTTCGGTTAGTTTGGGGGCGACTACAAGCATCTTTCGACTAGCTTCACTTAGTTTCAACTTATTTTAGTCATTTGAACCTATTCCGATACATTATAATCAATTTTAATATATTTGATTACATTGGATTAATCGTCGATTCAACTCTCGGTTGGTTTCACTTAGTGTTAACTTATTTTATTCATTTGAACCGGTTCCGAGACGTTATAATCAATTTTAATAGATTTGGTTAGTTTGGGTTAGTCGTCCAATCAACGTTCGGTTAGTTTCACTTAGTTTCAACTTATTTTAGTCATCTGAATCGATTTCGATACATTATAATCAATTTTAATAGATTTGGATAGTTTGGGTTAGTCGTCGATTCAACTGTCGGTTGGTGTCAGTTATTCTCAACTTATGCTAGTCATATAAAGCGGTTCCGATACGTTATAATGATTTTATTACATTTGGTTAGTTTGGGTTAGTCGTCGATTGAACTTTCGGTTAGTTTCACATAGTCTCAACTTATTTAAATCATTTGAACCGATTCCGTTACGTTATATTCAATTTTAATAGATTTGGTTAGTTTGGGTTGGTAGTCCAATCAACTTTCGGTTAGCTTCACTTATTCTCAACTTATTTTAGCCATTTGAAGCAGTTCCGATACGTTATAATCAATTTTAATAGATTTGGTTATTTTGGGTTAGTGTTCAATTAACTTTCGGTTAGTTTCACTTATTCTCAACTTATTTTAGCCATTTGAAACGGTTACAATACCGACGTCATTATCAATTCTAATAGATGTGGTTAGCTTGGGTTAGTCGTCGATTCAACTTTCGCTTACTTTCGCTTACTTTCACTTATTCTCAACTTATTTTAGTCATTTAAAGCGGTTCCGATACGTTATAATCAATTTCAATAGATTTGGTTAGTTTGGGTTAATCGTCGATTCAACTTTTGAATAGTTTCACTTTGTCTCAGCTTATTTTAATCATTTGAATCGGTTCTGATACATTATAATCGATTTTAATGGATTTGGTTAATTTGGGTTAGTCATCCAAACAATTTTCGTCTAGTTTCATTTAGTCTCAACTTATTTTAGTTATTTGAACCGGTTCCGATACCTTATAATCAATTTTAATAAATTTAGTTAGTTTGGGTTAGTCGTCGGATCAACTTTGGGTTAGTTTAAGCGTTGTTTGAATAAAGGAGATAGTTAGTCAACCTTATGGACTAAAAACCTTAACACTTTTTGTTAGTTTTGGACCAAACCGATAGAGGGCTTCAGAGCACGTTGGACCACAAGCAGTTCATTGGTCGTAAAGATAAACTCCTCCCCGCGAGCAACACGTGTAGCCTTTACATTTCATTTAACTAAATCGCCGGTATATTTGGCATCTACTGCGAACAGATGTCGCGACGGTATGATATACTTTTTGCGATTATATAGAGATGGGCAATTATCGAATACAGTTCAGTAAACTAGGTATATTTATCTAGAAATATTAAGCTTCTATTATCATATCAAAACATACATATATTATAGAAATCGCAAATCGAAAAGTACGTTATATAGGCATGTGGCATGTATTATTACATTGTTAGAATATATTTCTAAAAAAAGTACATGGTATATGACAATAATTTTATAAGCACAAATCAGCAAAATGGAAGAAATTCAATTTATTCAATGAAATACCGAAACACGTCAACCGTTTTTGATAGTGACTATTTTCAGCCCGTTTGTTGCCATAGTGGTAAATGTTTCACGTTACTTCTGACTTTCGGACGGTGACGTAACCGATATGTTTTTTTTTAGTCTTAAGATGTTCGAAATTAACGAGAAAATCTAATATAGGGAACGTCTTTATTTTAATATATACAATAAAAACAACATCACATTTAATGTAATAGTTGCTAGAACAACTTTATTTTTTATTTTAGGTTAGGGTGTTGCCATTGTTGCCAGGACCATATATTTATAAGTATTAAATATATGGCCAGTACCTTTAGTGCCAGTTTCTTCAAGGCCGAATAACTTTATTCGTAGAATAATTACTATGGCTACAATTGAACTAACAATCGTTCTCACAGTAAATATTTAAAGAATAAAGCTATTCGTGCTTGAAGAAACCGGCCCTTAGGGTACAACTTTCGAGTAACTGTTATATACCTCGTTGGTAAATAACGATTAAATATAATGTTGTTTTACTGGAAATAATAAAATGTATAATGAAAGATGTTTTTCGAGTAGGTAACATTTTTTTCTCGTTATATTACTTTGAAGAAATTCATAAACCAGATAGAAAGCTGCGCCCTTAGAATGCCGTTTCTAATGATATAAAATGCCACTTGCCATAGCTTCACATTAAAAAGATTTGTGACGTCTGGCGTCCCCAACAAATCGCATGAAGCACTATTTCAACAAATATTTATACTTCTGTTTATTTAGGGGCATTATTGAAACACTTTTAATGTATGGCAGTAGATATTGTATAGGAAATGTTTTAAGTATAAAAATATCCTTCTCCTGATTTCAAAGATATATAATATGTCAAAATTTAATTCAGCCGTTTTTTTATATTGGAGTTTAAAATTTTGATACCTAAACCAAAGTCTACAGAATAAAGATTCTGTAAACTTTGCCTAAACTGAATTGATGATAATCGAATTGGCGCATACTTCAATATGTTATAATAGGTATGTTATATATTTTTGAAATCGGGGGAAAAATATCTTTCGTCCTGGCAGGAAATATATAGGGTGTTCCATCCAAGTTTAAATGGTAATACCTACGGGAAAATATGTAATTTTTGTATTAAAATTTTTTTGTTCTATTACTTAAATTAACCCCTGTAGGTGGGAGCGCAAATATGTCTGTATATCCATCTCATCATAGATTAGAAACCAAATATCCATAAACAATTATAATAAACGGTAGAAGCCCCACTTGGTTGCCAGATTTACAGTGCATTTTTCACTATCACGTGCTAAGTTAAATCATTGTCTTTATAAAGAAATAGTCGTCCAACGGGGCCTGTGGAGAGGTGCTGCCCCCAGTGGCTGGCACCAAAAACAGTATTAATGAATGAAAACACATGCAATGTTTACCCTAAATACGAAAAGGAAGGGGTAGAAAGGAAAATACAAAATTATATTCCCGGAGCAGTAGATTTCCAAGAAATGAACTTCAGCCAAGGCTAAGTGGCAAGAACCGGTTTTATCAGTTTAATTTTTATATAGAATGAAATTTCCAATGCGTGCTTCCCCAATCTTGACTCTTCGATTGAATTTATTTTATTCTTTGGTAAAATGGTGTTTAGCAGTTATTACACATTGATTCTTGTGATCAATTTCTTTACTAGTTTCTATTATTCATATAATTGAATTAATGCAGTAATAGAAGAAAATAGATTTGCGTATGCCATTAAAAAATGGGAATATAATAAACAATAATAAAATCCTATTTGCTAAATGTAAAACGTTTTGAATTGATATAAGTAAAATTTTATAATATAAACTTGATATTTTTAACGCATTCAAAATTACGAACATTGAAAACATATTATTAAACTATAAAAAAAAATTATATTTATAAAAACTGATTATTCGCTTCCTATTAGTCAAAAAGTACCGTATTACAATTTTTAAACTTACATTGTTTATAGAGAAATAAAGATAAAAATTTAGTTTAGTTCCAATAGTAGGTAGGTATAGTTATTTTATGTATTTTTTCTTTTTATAGAAGGAAGACAATTAAACATTTTCTGCAATTTTATGCTTTAATGCACCAAGAACATGTATATATCAAATTATTGATTAAAAAGTCCCGTTATTTGGAGATTAATAAAAAAATTAACTATTTTTATTTTATTAAATTTCATTATTTTTGCAAAAGAGGGGAGATAAGAAATAAGGTGTTTAAAAACTGAAATCAAAACTCTTACCACTTTAGATACGTCTTTATTTAATATGAGTTAGGCATAATACTAATTTATGTATCAGTACAGCTTTGTTTGATGTACCACACCTTATGAAATAAATCTATGAATATTTTTCATGTAGGACAATAAAACGGTATCATTGGAAGCCGTTAAAAAACTTGTCGAATAGACAGGCAGAGTAGTACTGGAAAGGCTCTGCCAAAAATTTCTGACAAACACTTGCGACCAAACACTTTCCAGAAGATGAATGTGAAATTAGCGGTACAAATTCTTAGCGACAGTGTTGCTGCATCGAAGTAAAGAATTACATTCTGCAGCTTTAGAAACTGCTGAATTTATCGAATAGGTTGATAGGTTTTTTGATTCCCTAAAGAGACAAAAGCTTTATGCTCCAAAGTCCTGTAATTCAGCAATCAGCATTGCAAACACCTACGCACAAAATGCCATCCAACAAGGATTTAAACTTTTCACCGTGCTTGTGAAGCAGGACCAAAAATCCAGTAGGTTAAGTAGTCCCCCTTGTTTTAGTGGAATGTTGCAGACAATCAATGCCGTTAATTCCATGTTTAGGGACAGTTTAACAGACGGTTACAAATTTGTGCTTACAAGAAGGCTGAATCAAGATACCTTAGAAAATCAGTTTTCATTGTACCGTCAAAGTGGTGGCTACAACAGAAACCCAACAGCAAGAACCTTTAAAGCAGCTTTTAAAATAAGTGTTACGATCCAGCTAAAAAAACCTCCTTATTCAAACTGCGAAGAAGATGAGGATAACATTTTAGAATATCAAGACACTGATGAAAATAGCGAAGAATCTTCAGCTTCATCATTTTCTTCCTCAATGTCCTCGACTGAGCTCGTAATTGGTGACAACAAAGTTTAGAAAAGAGTTCAATAGTCTACTTTGGAGGATATTTACAATTACAAATGTGATTTATGTAAAGAAGTTTTGCAAGGTGATCTTAATGTTGATTTAGATGAAAATAAGAGTCTAATATTCTTTAAAAATTATAATATTGAGAAATCCTCGTTTAGTCGTCTGAAGGTACCATCACCCATATTAAAAACGTTCACAGGGATTAGTATGCAATGTTTTTCCAAGTACTTAAAAAACTGTTGGGATAAAGGGGTTTTGGAAAAAATATAGAACATATAATTTAAAAAAAAGTGCGATTCAGTTTACCGGATTGGTTTGTGCAAGATGAATGTGTAGATCACAGAGAGTTTATTTTAAAATTACTAATCAGATTAAAGAATACAAATATTTTTCATCAAAAATTAAAAGGGATGAAAAAGCCAAAACTTAAAGACAGCCACCAAATTGACAATTTTAAAACGTAATAATTACACTCTTAATTAATTCACACCTTGATTCACACTTATAATAACAATCCATGAAAATAATTAACTTAATGTGATCATCCAATCTGCTGAGGCTAACTCTCGGTTTCACAGGAAGTACAAATTTTGTAATGTTTTAGCTACTACTGCGAACCCTAATCTGAGCCCACACTGTATGATAGATGTTACCAATTTTCAAAATCAATATGAATAATTTAGTAAAAACCTGATACCATTTCAAAAATATGGATATAGTTTGTCGCATTTTTGAGTCACCCGGTCTAATTCAAAACGTTCATGCCTATTTTAAGCTTAGATTGGGATTTTCGTAAATATTTCATATATGGATATGTAATTTTCCACCCTCCCTATATTGTTGGAACCTGCAGAGATACGGGTGAAAAACCGGTTTTCCCCCAAAATCTCTCCTTAAGTTAGAGCCACGGTCCCTCCGTATGGTCTAAGGTAGCCCCCCATGGGGCGCACCTACCATAAAAATTTCGACCCCGTACCTCTTCCGGTTCTTTCGAAATTATTTAAGTTTTTCCTTCTCCCACCTCCCCTGGCCAAACGGGGAGGAGGGGGGTTACGGGGTCTCGTTTTCGTCCAGGATCTTTTTACCCGGGCTACATCCCTTGAGAATTTCAGCGCTCTACCTATACGGGAACGGTTTTTCCCCCAAAATCCCCCCTTAAATTAGAGCCCCGGCCCCCCCGAATGGCCTAGGGGGGCCCCATGAGGCGCACATACTAAAAAAAATCGACCCCGTACCTCTTCCCGTTCCCCCGAAATTAATTGTTTATTTTTCCTTCTCTCCCCTCTCCTGGCCAAAGGCGGTGGAAGGGGTCCCGTTTTCGTCGAGGATCTTCTTTTTACCCCGGCTATATCCCCTGAATATTTCGGCCCTCTACCTATACTCTACCTATTTTAGGATGTTTATACGGTGCCTTATATCAATAACTAAATAACTTAAATAACTAACAACATGAAATCGATGTATAAATAACGCATTTTTGGATTTATATATTGCTGTCAATCAGGAAGTTGACATCGAGTTTTATTTTTTATTATCAAGAATTACCCTAGGTTGAATAGTTTAGATTCTAGTTATTCAAAAACGTGAAAAATATCAATTTAAAATATAAAATATTTTAAAAATGTATCCATTGTATGTCAAACAGTGGCGGCTCGTCATAAGGGGCCAAGGGGCCATGGCTCTGATAATATTAGTCATCGAAAAATGTAATGATTCCCCGATAATTGGGCGATTCGAGCCAAACGCGCAGCGGCCTCGTCTTCAACAGCAAATTGCCATGGAAAGGTCAAATGACGTCACGACGATGTACGCTGAGAAGGCGACTTTAGCTGTAAATCGGCATAAAGAATTCATTCCCCTTTCTTTCTGGTAAATCGGGGCCACCTGATTCAATGGCTCGGGCCGCGTTTCGATAAGTAAAAAGGTGGGTCTGACACTTTAACGTTTAAAATGAATCAAATAAGCAATCTTTTAGTGAAACCTTTTTAACATCTTCATGCTTTAGGTAGGTATGATGTCTGCAGAAAAAAAATCATTTTGTAAATGCCTTTGAAATTTTTATTAAAGAAGTAATTGAATAATTTGCAACCAAAAAAAAAAGAATATATCGGAAACTGTATAACTAAAATTATTAGTATTAAAAATAGACCAATTTTGTGCGCGTGTACAAATGCTGTCAGTAGTAATGTTTGTAATATTTTTGTAAATTAATCTATGTTAGGATTTTTTATGGACACTGCAAGTACTTTCAGCATTAATTTCTGGGCAGAACCTTTTGATACGTTTTGAATACTTTCTTGGCAAAATTTGGTATAGCCTGGGTTAGTGTTAGTTTTGTGGCAAAACTTGGGTTAGATACCCAAAAAATAGTAGATATATAATAGAAAAGTATGCGCCTTCCATTTTTTTAAATTACAATTACAATGAGCCATCAAAAAATGGTTGCCCGAAGTGCGTTTTTTAACGCCTTTTGGGCAAAACTTTGGGCGTGTCACCCCAAAATTTTTTCATTAATTCTTGGTAAAATCCGCTTCGTTCGTTCGTGGAAGGCGTGTTTTTTAACGATTTTTGAGTACAAATTAGGCGTGACACCCCCAACATTTTGCGGGTTATCCTCCGGCTGCGCCTGCGGCGAGCTGTTTCTTGTGAAAAACAGAATTATATTGTGGCACCATCTTGCCTAAAAGTCACGAGTTTCCACTTGTCAAATGTATTGAGAAGTGTTCGTAAAGTTAAGAGATAAAATAATATATAAAGGCAGCTAATTTAACTTTCTAACTCGTAACAATCTGACTGTAGTGACTGTAAACACATTTTATAAACCTGGTCTTGTACAAATAATAAAGCTCAATCAAATGCCCTTTCAAAATTGAAGACATTCCGACTACTTTTGAAGATATTAGAAGACCACATATTACCAAGACTTCTTTATTTTTTTCCTGCCATTATTAATCAGATTTGGCGTTTTCGTTCTTGGACCACCATTATCAACCTACAGTGTGTGCGTGGATTTGCTTGCCAAATGGAAAACTTTTATTTCTCATTTTAGCAAAAAATGTTATTCTTTATAAACAGTTTTGCTTGCGAAAAACATTATATTCACGTGTAGACATATTAAATTTTTTGTACGAGGCGCTCAAAATGTGATGGAATAAGAGTTTTCATCAAAAATATATGCGTCATAATTCGCATTTTTCAAAAATAGAAATATGTAATTGATATTTGGGATATTGACTGCCAAGTTGAATCTAGACAAGTTTTTAAGAAAGCATTTTACTCAAAAATAAAAAATAAAGGTAGATTAGTCTTAATCAAAATTCATGTTTTTGAAGTTTTTGAGCGCCCAATATAAGAGATTGGATATGTCTATACGTGAATCTCAATGAAAAATAAAAGTTTCCCATTTGGCAAGCAAGTCCCCGCACACACTGTATCTCACACTCAATAGTATTTAGATTTTTTTAACCACCAACAAAAAAAAACAGTGTTTTTCCGATTTTACGAATATTTTTTCTAAATATAAATAACTTTAAATTGGCTTATTAGAAAATACTGAAATTTGGTGGGAGAGTCCATTATAATTCGTTGTTTTTGACAAATCTGTAATTTGAATAATCAGATTAGAGTAAAAACTGGAAATTCGTTTCCATTGTATTGTCGCAGAGAGCCGACTAACCCTTGAACCCTTATCCGGCCCTGGGACAGTTGGGCTCCGGTTGCTTATACGTAAACTGCAAACGCGATAGGACCTCGCCATAGTGCGACTGTAATATAAATTGTTTGTGTGAATAGTTGTTGGAAAAGATGTAATATTGGGTTGTCGTATAGCATTTTTATTTTTTTTTTCCTCATTTTGAGTACGCCTTGGGTAACGTTTTGTTTAGTTCCTGTTCGTTGACCCCCGTAGCGAGCGGAGGACCAAGCATGAAATGTTCAAATATTTGAGGATGAAATGTAACGTATCTAACATTTATATTACAGTCGGTACCATTCCGTAATCCCTATTTTGCGGGCCACTGTCCTATTGCCAATCGGGGCAATAAATCCCTAGCAAAAGGTAAAAGTGACCGCGGCGCCGAAATGACCCATGCCTAACACTAGTTATCAGAAGCAGCTTCGGCTCAACTAATGTTGTTAGGAGTAAATGTACTCCTTTCGTCTTAAAATAGTCTTATTGTATATTAATTTAATATTAAAATTGTTAGTCAAAGGCAAGGTGGTGTCATTTTAAAGATAGAAGATACCGAACAAGAATAATTGAATATTAATTAACCAATTCTGGCTAATTTGCTGCGCACTCTGTATAATGCATTCACACTGCAGGTATCTCAGAAGTTAGAAATGTATCTGGTAAACCAATTCTGAGCATGAACATTTTTATATAGTTTCTTTGTCAAGATAATACATGCCAACAACCAAAATTCGTTTTTGCAATTTATCTATACTCGACGTGCCGAACAGATTCACCGATCGCGGCAACAATTCGTCTTATTTTATGATTGAATCGACCCAATGTTTTGTTTTTTATTTCGATTTATTTATAATACAAAAAATAAAAATAGAGTGTGTTAATCAAAGTTCCTATAGGTATTTGGAATCAATGGAATCATAAAATAAGAAGAATTATTGTATCCGTGTTTTCCGTGTTTGGTGAATCAGTTCGGCACGTCGAATATAGTGTTCATTGTTGTGAGGTCAATCAATACTTAAAAAAATGTTTGCACGTTTTCGGAAGCAATGAAGTTTTCCAAGAGTTTAATAAACATCCTGTATGCAACACTTCCTATTTCATTTCGATCTCGCAATCAAAACAAACTTTTGCCTATCATATTTGGAAAAACATCTTAAAAACTGCAGGTGTCTATCTATTAATATAAAAATATTTCACTTCGAAATTTATCTAAAAATGTGTACCTAGTACCTATCCGTTTCGTCTGCCCAGCGAAGTTTATGTCGCAACTTGTATGCAAAATAGTTATTTGGTACCTGTTTGTACTACGCATTATTCTCTCCATTCACAACAAACTGTTTTTCGTTTCATAATTTTATTTCTATAAATAATTCGATGGTTATCGACTTAACTATGAAGTCGATAAGCGATCATTTCTAATACGACTGTTTGATGTGCCATCTATGGGCCTTGAAACATATCTGTTAGACGAATTCAATTTTTATTACAGACAACCTTAAAATGTTTTCTAGTGCATCGAGTTTTCAGTTTTATCCGTTTTGTCGCTTATGACCGATATGTATCCTTCTTTGTTTAATGGTCTCTCTGTCATACTCATTGGTTAGCTAACTATACTCCTTTATTCAAACAACGGTTTAAGTTAGTCGTCCAAACAACTTTCGGCTAGTTTCACTTAGTCTCAACTTATTTTAGTTATTTGAACCGGTTCCGATAAGCTATAATCAATTTTAATAGATTTGGTTAGTTTGAGTTTGTCGTCGAATAAACTTTGGGTTAGTTTCACTTAGTCTCAACTTATTTTAGTTATTCGAACCGGTTCCGATACGTTATAATCAATTTTGATAGATTTGGTTAGTTTAGGGTAGTCGTCGATTTAACTTTCGGTTAGCTTCACTTATTCTCAACTTATTTTAGTCATTTGAAGCGGTTCTGATACGTTATAATCCATTTTAGTAGATTTGGTTAGTTTGGGTTAGTCGTGGCTTAAACTTTGGGTCAGTTTCACAGGGCCAAAATATATTTAATATTTATAAAGCATTCCATTATCGTTATATAATATGTACCTATAAAAAAAAATCTGACACCTAGACGATTTTTCCGGTCTTGTCGCCTCCTTCACCTAATTTTATTAACATATCTATTCACTAATCCGACTATAGATTTTTCCTATTTGCCTTTGTATTTTTCATTGCTTCGTATATATCTCCACCGAAGTCCGAATAAAATATTAAAATAGAAATAAAATTAAGGATTTTCACAAATCCGACTCTGTTCTGAACACTCTGCCTACATACGAACGACTGATTAAACTAAAACGCTCCACATGCTGCCAACAATCTGCGGATGTTCGGCGGCTGGCAGAAAATATTTGGGGGAGTTTACATATACTTTGCTATTATTTATCACAATTCTTGAATAAAAAAGACTGACGTTGACCAAAAACTTTTCTAATCGTTATTTAAAATACAATTATAAAAAAAAATAAAAAACAGCCATTTTTCTTGAAAATTCAAATAATTGCTCTAGTTTCTACAAAAACAATTTTTGATCCCTTATTTGTAACGTAGGAGAAACCAAAATTTCACATGCAGAAGCCAAACTCTAAAATCGTGTTGACCGGTGTATTGGTTCTATCATTTTCCACTGGATGCTAGAAAAAATATGTAGTTTATGCACAACGGTGCACCCCCGATCACTTTACACTTAATATTTGAAATAATTTAAATGCGAACTTTCAAAATCGATGGATAGGAAATGATGCGCCTGTAAATTGGCCATCCCGCTCACCGTATTTAATAAATATGGATTCCTTTTTATGGAGAGCGCTTAAAAATATGTTATAAATTGTGCAGTTCAACTTTAAAAACGCTATTTTGCACATTTACTTAGGGTTTTGTGGAACAATTAATAATATAAGCTTGCTGTATTACTTTGTTATAGATTTGAGTGTATTATTTTTTGTCAGTTCATTCTTACCGTTGTTAGCTCATTGATATGAAAATTTTGTGTTGTTTACCCTTAAATATGCTTTCAAATTTTTGGACCAGTCCTAAACCTGGATAAAGGTGTGAAGGAGGGCTATAAAGTGCAATAAAACATTTAAATTCGCTTATCAGAGAAACGGCTACTCGAAGCGATACGCACTAGGTATACCTTTTTTTTGGACAAAAGATGCTAAGGAATAAGAATTTTTAACTAAAAAACTTGTGAGGCTTTAGATTTAGGTAAAGCGCTGCTGGTGGCGCTCTCTACAGTATACATGGAAATTGTAATCAAATCCCGATTTTTCATCGTAAATTAACAAATTTCACATTGCCATCCTGTATTTCGGAAATTATTAACTTTTGAACTCGTATTCAGCCTCACAAATTTGTGCCAGAGTTATATACACAGATCTTTTAGACACACCCTGTATATTGAAAATACAGGCTTTTTATCTATCGTTGATATATCAAAGGGATAAATTTAAGGTTTATCATAGTTAAAATATCTTACGCCAAGTTCTTGTTAACGAACCTTTTTCATTTCCTTTAATGGGAAAAATGAATTATCGCAAAAGTTCTGCAACCTCGATTTTCCGCCGATGAAGTTCTTGGTAAGACTCCATAAGCTACTAATAAAAAGAAACATATGTGTAAAGCCTGGTTATCCGTTTAAATTTTTCAGTATCGTTCGAATTTAACTAGAACGGACTATAGACTATAAAATTCAAACAAGCCGACATTTATTCCCGAATCGCATTAAATTTTTTTGCCATTCAAGGTACAAATCCAAATTAAATTTAAGGCACACCGCATCACTTTTATTCCATTTGCTATTCACTTTACATACGTAATACGTACAAAATAGTTAAAGCGACTACATATAACTGAATAAGCGATTTCCGGCTTTCCTTTTGATACAATCGAATAGACTTTCTATACCTATTCCGTACAGTGATTTTAAACTGTTAATTTCGAACTAATGTAGTAAGTTTCATAAAAATCACAAAATATTTTTTTTTGTTGGTGTTAAAAAGCCGATGGTGACCTTTTGACTACAGTTTTAAATAAAGTAATTCTTCTTTCTGGACGCTCCAAATTTTATAATTTATTGAAGTTTTAATATATTCAACCAATTTGGTGCTGTTGAAGTAGTACAAAATGCAAAATGTTATTGTGGGATGTGAAATGGAAGATGAATAATATTATTATTCGTAATATAAACAAGAAATAAATTGTGCTCTCCTAGCCGACAACTTAGCGATAGGAGCAAGGGTAGAAAATCGAGAGAATTAAACGCACTGGCAGTTTTAGCATCCTGCAGTATAAGCCTCGAACCGGAAGCTAGGGGATGTTCCGGGTGCACGTCCCTTTAGTACTTCCGGCAGATATTATTACCCTTGGAAAAGGAGTCTAGGCAGATAGATCGTCGCGTCAGACCGACTAAACCGCAGGGTAAGATATATTTTTTAGACGCCTATCTCATTCTGGACAAAACTTGTATGCAAATCAAGTCGCTATATTTTTCTTATGTTCGTTCTAAATTGGAGTATAACTGGTCTCCTGGATATAATATAGGTATTGATAGATTGGAGAGAGTCCAACGTAAATTTTTAAAGTATATCTGTTTTAAGTGTGATGGACACTATCCCATTCAAGGTTTTCCGCATGATGATTTACTTGGTAGATTTAATTTTTCTCCTTTAAAATTCTCGATGGGACTATTTCACTATTCTTACCTTATCCAAGTTGTTAAATAATAATTTAGATTGTCCCAATATCCTTTCAACGCAAAATATAAGTGTTCCGCGTATAAGCAGTCGATATCAGACATTATTTTACCTACCTACTGCCAGAACTAATATCCTAAAATTCTCACCGCTTTATGTAATGTGTAGGATGCAAAACCAAGAATGTAACATCGACTTATTTAATATTTCTACGGAGTGTCTTCGTCTCATTTTGAAGCATTGAAAAACTTTCACATTTCCATCTTGAATAATGCTTAGTATAATTTTTATGTATTGTTTTTTTTCTGTCTTAATTATTTTTTAATGCTAAATGTTTTTAACGACTTTTTTATGTTATTAGTTTCTGTTACTTATACTGTATGTTTTATCATCTGATAGGTTAAGTCAAATATGGATTTCCCTTTATTATTTTTACTCTACACTTTTCTGTAATTACTGTCTTTATGTCCTTCCTGCCTTGTAGTTGACCTTTTATAACCTGTAAGGTAGGCAGCGTAAAAAAATAAATAAATAAATTACGAAAAAAAGGGATGTGCTTAAAACCGCATGATAGAAGTGAAAACTTCAGCAGATCGATATTAAAAACTATATAAAATTAAAAACAGTTCGCACGAGGTAAAAGTGAAACCCTCATACAACTAAACCAACCGGAAACCTATCCAAGTATTAACCACGTCCGAAGTTGCTTAATTTTAGAGATTGGACGACAGCTACTTTTTACTTTGTACTGTAACAGCTGCATACTGTGTTCTATCTCAGTCTCTTGCAGGCTACATCCTATTATATATCTACATATTTTTATTGGTATCACTGTTTTCGTTTAATTGAGTCTTCACCCCCGTTTTCAGCCCACTAATGGTGCTAAAGAAGTTTTCACTTCAAAAAGAAAGTATATTTGGTCTAAATGACACTGATAGTATGGTACACTCTAAACACGATATAACACCTAGCCATCCTATTGCACCTTTCTAGATCAATCAATGACATCCTTCCATTATTTGTTTGACTAGGACTAATCTAAGGCTGACTGTGTTCGTCCCTTAGACTATAGTCTAAGGTTCGTCCAGATTTCCGATATAATAAGAAGGAATTCCATAGAGCTAAATCTAGTTAGTCGAAATAAATGTTGGTATAATATTATAACTCCCCTCATAGTATCGCTGTAGTCTATAACAATTTTTGCTTTTACTACATTCTCTCTTTTTTTTCTATCTCCACACAAGTATAAACGACTTTTTGTTTTTCCACTTTAAAACATAAATTTTGCCTGTGAAATGCGCATAGTGAGACCGTAACCATGGTATTGCACTTAAAATAATAATAAGTATCACTCAAATTAAGATCATTAACCCTTAATGATTAGTTCTTAATAATTAATACTGCCTAGTTCTTTTTTCTAAATATTTCTGACTTAATTATCAGTTTTTAAAGTTCTGACTAATTAACAGACAATCACAGAATGCCTTAAATAAAACACCTTAAAAAAGATTAATCTCTGAAATAAATGCAATTATAAATTAATCCCATGGCGGCGATAATATCAGTGGACAAATATACAGTTAAAAAAGGAAAATTAAATCAAATAAATAGACCTGTGAAGAAAATATATGGCCATTGAAAATATACAGAGGAAACCGAAGTGAGCTCAATTCGGTAACCTGCTTATGGACAAAAACCTAAAGTGGCAGTTATGCCTTACAGCAAATTACAGTAAGTGGGTAGCATTTAAGTAAGTATACGTAAGACAAAAAGATAAATCACATAATTACAATTATATTAGCAAGACATTTGCTAATCGAGGTTACATCATGTACGACAAGGAAGAAAGTCGGTATTAATTATCGTTTAACGCTAAGAAAATGTAAATAGTTACGACAAAAGATAATAAACCATTAAAAGTCATTTAAGGTGAGTTCGATAAGAATAAGGTAAGTAATTATATGGCGTACAGTAAGGACGTATCATTTAGGTATATGAGATAATTACAATAAAATCAGCAAGACATTTGCTAACCAAGATAATATCATATACGATAATGAAGAAAGTCGATATTAACTGATCAAATAACGATAAGAAACAGTAATAGATACGACAAAAGATAATAAACGGTTAGATGTAATTTAATGGTAAGTTCGATAAGAATAAGGTTGTGACCTATAGTAGCAGTTAGGTAAATGTACGTAATACAAAAAAGTTAATCAGATAATTACAATGACATTAGCAAGACATTTGCTAATCATGGTAATATCGTATATGGTAGTTAATCAAATAACGATAAAAAAAACGGTAATATGTACGACAAAAGGTAAAAAACAATTTAAGATCATTTAAAGGTATTTTCGAAAAAGCTAAGATAAAGTACGGTAAATAAAATAAGCAATGATAAGGTCTAATTGTATGTAATTCTTACACGCTCACACAGGAGTGGAATTCACTGGTTGGGAGCTACTTTCTAGCTCACACGGCCACTTGGCTAGCACAATTAGAGCTTTTTTGCATCAGTCAGCATTACCACAAAAATGTGTCCCAGGCTGGCAGGAATGAACCTGGAGAAATTCTCTAGGCTAGCGAAAGACCAGGCGGAGTTAATTATAAACAATTTTAAGCTATTTAATATAGAAACACAAAGATATAACATATCTAGCTTTTGAAAAGAGTAACATCACATTGCATAAAATACATTTACCAGATGATATTGCCGATAATATGAGAAAATATTAATGACACATAATTTATCTCATCATTATTTAATAAGAATAGTAGACTTGATGGTCAAAATTACAACGAAAATATCTCGATTTCCAATTTTTTTTCTTTTCTCTGCTTACACGTTCATTACTTGGAAGAGAAAGACCACCTCAGTTTCCAAGAGATATCTCAGACAGCCGTCAGGAGAACGTTCGAAAATGAGGGACGACTATGAAACCTTCGGAAATTTATCCGTGAATACCGTTTGGGTACGTTCCAATATTCCAAAGTATGAAATAGTTACTGTTTTGAAAAATGTCAGATATACATTCTAAGTTCAAAATAGGTATGTTAAGTTCTAATATAAGGTAAAGAGAATATCAACCACATAAATCTACCAGAGAATGTGAAGAAATTATATTTCTATGTTTGTACAACACGATATATGAACCAATAGATCCTCGTCAATGAACTGTTCAAAAAAATCCAACACCGACCAATCAAGAGTAGGTCTACGATTTACATCTGAAATACTCGTAAATGGAAAACATGGTGGAGCTAGGTAGGGCATTGGGTTGTAATTCACGCCAAGTATGAACTCTTCAATTGTATCTTATCCGAACATTATAGATGTACCGTAGATCACTACGGTACATTATATACTATCACTAATCATGCAGATCAGTAAAATAATCAAAAGTTCAGGTGCCGCGCAATGTTTTTTGCACAGAATGCCTAAATCGGTTAGCAAACTGAACTAAATTTACTGCATTTACTTGTAGTAATGCATCCGTTTATTGCAGCTCAAGGGCATCGACGACCCATCACAAAAACTGCTGACTTTTTTGCTCGGCTTATGGCAATGGGCTTTAAAGTGGCTTCCCACGGCCTGTCTTAGAACAGGCCAGACCCGCGCGGCGGACAAGCACAGGTAAGCACGGATCGGGCTTGGCCGCGCGTGAGGTCTTCCCATGGCCTGTATGGGCCTGTTCTTCAAGAGTTTGAAGAGAGGGTTCCGTTTAAAAATGTCGCGTGAAACTCGGCATTTTACTTTTCGATAGGTTGACTGGTTGACAGTAGGGTTAAAATAACCAAAAATAGAATAGAATATTCCTAGTATGTACTTATAGATACCTACATAATATGCAACATGAAAACATAACAATCATAACATTAAGAAGCAACTAAAAGGCGGCTTCTTAGTACTCCTAATTCTAGATAACATATTACAATAGCAATCTACAGCTCACTACAAAACAAGATCACGAGTCGGCCCGAACGAGTTTCGTTACTTTTTACCCTTGTCTATACGGTCTAGCGGAAAGGCTCTAAGCGGTTTCGTGGTCTATACGGTTCTAGGTTTCCGATTATGGCGTCCTGCGTTCGATTCCCGTTGGTGGTTTTTTAAAAATATATATATTAAGGTTATATTTGTTTTTTTTTTCTAAATTTGGGTTAGTTTTGGTTCATTGAGCCCTGGAGCGAGCAGAGGGCCATGCGTGAAGTTAAGATTGACTTCGAAACTCGTTCGGGCCGATTCGTGACCTTGTTTTGTAGTGAGCTATAGATGCTAGTACATGTTACAAAGGAAATTTATTCCTATGTAATGTAAAAAATAACATTTTGTTGTGTTAGAACTAAAAAATATAATCCATTGCTTTTTTTTAAATAGTATTTTTTGGCTTTTTGCCGAAGTTAGCATGGTATATTCTATGCGCGTGCTTGTAAAATTCTCTACAGGTCTGGGTAAAATTACCTTTTATTTGTGACTTTTAATATGCTCAACTGTAAGCCTGTTTCTAGAGTCTGTCCATGCATTTTCGCAAAGCGAAAAAATGCGTTCAGTGGCCGCGTTGAATGCTGGAATGGACATTGGACGCGATAAATTGAAATATCATTAGAATATTTTTTAAATTTGTGCTGGAAATAAAAATTAAATTTCATTTTTCGATGGGCGTTTTGTTTTGCGGCAAATTTGATTCTTGATTGAAAATCGGGACATTTGGCGTCCAGCTATAGGTCTTGGCAGAACGTATTAAAATGGAAAATGGCCCCAAAAATCAACCCTAATCACAGATAACAACAGACACCGACAGGTCGCGACAGATCAGGCCAGGCCGCGCCTTTGAAGTTACCGACTTGCGGCGGATCGGACGCGCAATCACGGATCTTTCCGGGCGACCTCGGACGGCACCCTTCCCACGGCGTGTTGGCGCGAGCTGGCGCGGTCCGGCCTGTGATACCACGGGCCGTGGGAAACCACCATTACTCGTTTACCACGGGATAATTCGGGCGATGCATGGTGCGAAAGCCTGCGTCAACTAGCTTATCGGAAAATCGAAACGGCGGCGTCCATTTCCGAGTTATCTCGAGCGCGGTCGTTAAGCGTTTAATAATTAGCAGGGAAAGTTTGCACTACAGTACAGAAATACTATTAAATCGATGTAAAATTAACAAATAATATAAGTAGCCTATTTTTCAACTTTCAAGATGTATAATTAAATGGTACAACTTATTGGACTTCCCACTATATATTTAATCCTAGAATATAATAAACAATATTACAAAATATTCCAATTTACAACATTTTAGGAAAAAATTAATATCTGGTGAGGTAGAATAAATGCACAGGTATTCCTTAATACTGTAAAAGAGTTCTAAACATAGAAGCAACAAAAACATTTCTGTTAAAAAGTGATAAAAGATAATCTCAAATTCTGGCTTTAACTTATTTAAATCACAGTGTTCAGATGTATAATTTTCATGGAGCTTAGCACACATTAGGCCGTAATATATGTAGAGAGAGGGGAGTGTAATTTTTTCCAGATCGATAAAAGCCTATTGACAATGTGATAATGAAAGAAACATCAACCAACATCTCACTATTCTTTTATGATGCTGAATACCCCATTCACATAAGTTCAATTACCCCGATAAATTAAATTATGTTATTTATTCGACGTAACTACGCCAACATATGATGACTTGTGAATACAACACGATTTACTTAGCATAGCTGTTATTACATTTATACGATCTAATACATTCTGATCCAGAACAATTTCCAAAAATTAAATATTATCACACTTGACTTGTGATTAGCTCTTATCAAGAAGCTTCCATTAACGGAAGCAACACCCCATTTAAAAAAATGTTTTGAATTCAGAACTAGCCTATCACTCATGAACCAAGTTGCAAACTCCACATGTGATTTGCTTGCTCTATCAATAGAAGATTTATTTTTAATTTTAGAAATCAACAAATTGGCTTTATCAGCATACACATCCAGAGTATCTAGATTTTAAACACCAATCACCATTGCTATGTGCTTTGAACACTAATGTTATTGGGAATGGAATGTTGGATCATGATCGACAGAGTTGCAAAAGAACACTGAAGTTATCATAGATTGAAGAGGCTTCAAAGTATACAGAAGAAAACCCCATTAAAATCCTTATGCAAGAAAGAATAAATGGCAGAAGGAGCATTGAGATATCCATTGCAGAGAAAGTTATGGACTGATAGCTACCGTAAACCCTCTAGATCTGCTGCCAACAAAGCTATCAGAGCTACGATAACAGCTACCTTCCGAAAGCATATATTGCTACATACGGTAACTGACATAGTTGTTGGCCGTGCGATAGTATGGTGATTTGCTATTTTCCCAATAATAATAATAACAATAAGGTGTTGTAATTTTATGTAGATTTGGCAACATATTTTAAGGCAAACCGGTGCAACCGAACTAAATTGTGACTGAAATGGCATTGAAATAACTGAATTTTTGTAACCGATTATATGCATTCTAAAAAATATGTTGTCGATTGAACCACCCTCCACCACTCCACACTCCTCCCATATGAAACACCTTAAGAAATACTCTGAAATAAAAGGACCATTCCGCTGTTAATGTCATTGCTTTTAAAAATTATATTTATATAAATATTGGACGTATATTTTGATTATACTTTGTACTACCAAAGATATATATATGATACATTTTTCTTAAATCTTAGAATCACCAGTGCCGCATCTAAAATCCAACTCTGGCCATAGGGGTTGAATGAAAAATTACACTTATATTTAATTTCCATAATATGACAGCGAATTTTAGGCCATTACAATTTTTCTTCTGTAAATGATAAATGATAATTCTCTCTATCTATCTTAATTATCACTTCGAGAATAGACTGTTATACTTGGTGTATTGAAAAAATACGCGTGTTCTTTTACTAATAAAAATTCTTTTGGCCTCTGAATGCTTCAAGTATTTTTAAAACAAATATTACGTGGATCATGATACATACTCTATGTACAGGACGGTACATACAGAGATATCTATATTTAAGTTGAAAAATACAATTTTTGTTGAGTAGTATATATTTTTAACAAAAAGGTTTATAAAATTGCGTCACGATTTAAATTACACAGGAAAAATAACGACTACTGAACATAATAATTTCAACAATCGAAATACAATTATTTGAATAAAATACAATGTCCATATAATGTCTCTGTAGTATCGTGTTTATTGGATTTATAATTTATAATATTATCTCAAACATAGGGGTTTAACATGAAGTTTAATTACAAATTACATAGAGCGCTGTATCCATGACATATCGACAAGAGCATTGTTAGCTATTGAACACATGTGTAATATTTTTCTCAACGTACAGAGGCACTACTATTGGGGGATGTAGGAGTTCGCTTCTACCAATAATTTGAGCAGTTGGCTAACTGGCTGAAACCAGTGGTGATAAAAACATGTTTTAATAAAAAAAACAAATTATCGTGTTTTTTTTTTGTGTAAATATGTTTTTTTTGTTTAAAACTGTTTAAAACACCATGCAAAAACATGTTTAGAAAAGTTTTAAACAACATAAAAGCAAGCAGATTCATATTTTATAGTCCCGGCAGATAAGACCGATAAGAAGAAGAATAACAACACAAGCTGTAAACGTTGAGCAATACCTCCTACAAGGAGACGAAAGTACATCCACACCACTGTCCTCTTATGGATCTTAATTAAACCAATAGAAAGTCAGAAAAGTGACTGTTGACTGTTAATGGGCGGAGCTAGCTGAGCGAGGGAAAATGCATTGCCCTCCGCTCGCTTCGCGGGCGCAACCAACTAAGACTAACCCAAGTCATGCCCAAAATCAGTACTAATCTTGCACTACTGGCTTTGTTTTTACATTTTTCAAATTTCAAAATTACATCTAGTTCCGCCCATTAACTGTCATTTATGTGAATTTCTATTGGTTTAATTAAGATCCATAAGAGGACTGTGGTGTAGATGTACTTACTCGTGTCTACACACAGGAATATTACTTTGCCTTCCTGGCTTCCGTATGCGCAGAGTACGGATGCGTTCGTTTGCAAGCGACGGGCGTCTAGGACTTCACGGATAACACTCCACTCACTTTGGGGCGCAACCAAACAAAGCTAACTGAAACTAACCCAAATTAAAAAAAAAACGCACACAAAATCTTAAAAAAAAGTAGAAAAAATATGCATTGCCACCGAAGGGAATCGAACCCAAGCCGCCCGCATCACAAGCAAATGCTCTAACCACTGCAGCATAGACGGCTTGAAAAGAATTCTCTGCACCGTAAAAACATAGGTAATTGAAATATTGATTTGGCCACTTGTACTCTGCGCATGCGGAAGCCAGGAAGCCAAAGTAATATTCCTGTGTATAGACGCGAATATGCCTTGAGTAGTTTTTTAAATTTTTGTTGTTATTGTTACTTGTAGGTACTTGTTACATTGCTTTTTGTTTTATAGTTGATATATTGGCAATATAACAACTATAATTGAATAACACAGAGTTCTGCAATATAGGAATTAAAATAACTTTTATAACTAATAACATTATTTAAGTTTTTGTTGCATTCCTGTAAATTAGATCATTATGGACGCCGGACACCCTATTGCAGAACCCTATATAATATTAATATTTTAAAGTTATATTGATATTTCCAAATTTTTAAAAGAAATATTGTTTTTATGTTCGTTACTTAAGTGTATGTACTTTTATACCAAACTTATAGTAGGTATAGTCGTATAAGGTATCAAATAAAAATAAAGGTTGCATTTCGTTTTAATTTAAAGTCATAAAGAAATAAATGTGAGATTAACAGGTGTTTATAAAACACGTTAAAAACATGTTTTAAACTGTTCTAAACAAAATTGATTATAGCATGGTTTTTTGCTAGTGATTTAAATATGTTTTGAACACTTGTTTTAAACATTTTGTTTTACACATCACAACCCTGGCTGAAACAGACTTCACGATAATTCCTGGCTATTTTGACTTTGCTTGAATAGTTCTCAATGTATTCGCATAAAATTGGTCATTATCAAAACGAGAGATTCCCAACCCGTGACTCGCGAGTAACAGGTAAGTAAAACACTAAAACGAAAAAACTCCATAGGTACTACATAATAAGATTGCCAGAAACTGAAATAAAACTACTGAAAAAAAATAGTTGAATCTCTAAAACTGTCTAAACAAAGTCTAAGTTACCCTAAGTTTAAGTGTTTGTTAACTTCGTTTACAAAATTTTGAGGTGGTGTAAAATAGATTACATTCCTCTAGCTGTTGTTAGGCATTTAAATAATTGTGATGCGGGTATCTACGCTGTTACGCTGGACACTTCGCGGTTCTTTGAGAAGATTCTGAAGGGCTGGCGGCATCAATATATAAGACGCTCCTGCGGGCAGTTTCTTAACTTTTGCAATTGGAATTATACGGATCAAATATGGAGTTTTATAGCGCGATAAGTAATTTAATTTAATGAGTGATATTTTCTCAAAGTATTTCGACACCTATATAGCGCGGTTTTTTCAAAAAAAGTGGCAAACCTCTATGTATTTGTAAACTTTCCAGAAAATACTATGTGTTTGGTATTCTCTTCTTCTTGTGATGCCATACGCTTTTCAGCGCGTCGGCGTTTAGGTATTCAGTGGGTAATATGAAGAGCACCTGTTTCGGCTCCTCTAAATATCATTGCGGTATCTGAGATGTTACATCAATTACAAATGTTACGAAGCCAAGGATGTTCATTAAAGTCCGTTAAAAGTCGACTTTCTTGAGTGTAAAAGTCAAATATTAATACGCGTAATTGGTATCGTTGTGTTCATAAAAAGTGACGCTTCTAACTGTGTTGTCTGTATCTCTGTTACACTTTGTGTTCATTGAGAAAAACTCGAAAATGTGCCATAATAAATCTTAACGGTTTCTCTATTAAAATTATCTTAAATATTTTTTGTGCAAAGTGATTTCAATGCTCATCGGTTTGTTTACATTGGGAATATATGCCTGAACTGATGTTTATCTAAAATTATACAGACACAGGGCCGTACTCAACTTTCGTACTTGTTTTGTTTTTCTTCAATTTTCTTTTCTTCGGAATTTGGTGAATAATGGCACCCACTGGTACATATGCTTGCTGTAAAAATAAAAATTTTGTAAGTTTTATATGTGTTAACTGCCACTCTGTTTTTCATAAGTCTTGCCTACATAAATTTAAATTGAAACAAATAAGAGACAATCTAATCAACTGTTGCGAACAGAAATATGATGTAAGCAACAATGAAATGGATTTACTTGAGAAAACTCTAGGAGAAATTACAGAGGATAATTTGGATAAATCCAAGCATATAGAGAAGCTTATAGGCGTAAATAGATTAATGATAGAGGAAGCCACAAAAAACGAAGAGGAACTGAATAGACTCATAAACGTGAAAGATGATGTTATTAAAGAGTTGAACAAGAAATTGAAAGAGCTTAACAAGTTAATCCACGTGGAAAAGAAAGAGACTGCGGATGCAGCTACACAAAGTAAGGCAGTGACTATCAGGAGTGTATCATTGATGACTGAGGATTTTCGATCTCTCGAAACGACAACAGATAATTGCGTGGAAAAAACATTCCCGGTTTCTTGCCAAAAGGTAGATAGCTGCACGCAAACTGTGTCTGAATCAGTGTCGCATATGCCAATTCGTGAAGCAGCATCTAACTCTCATTTACAATCAATTAGCTGCAACCAACAAAAAATATCTCCAAAAATATTTCCAAATTCCGGTGAAGGATCAGTTAAAAAAATATTAATTTTGGGTGATCAATGGGCAAAAAACCTGGGTAGTATTTTGGGATCAAGACCAAAGAGTGAAAGTTTGATAGTGGAAGGTTTTACCAAGCCTCATGCCTCTTTACACCAGGTAGTTCAAAGTGCTGAGGTCTTAACAAGAAGTCTTTCAAACAACGATTACCTAATAATTATGGCTGGAACAAATGACTTTAAGTATTCGAATAAATATCCATTGTTTAGGCATATTAGTGACACAGTAAAAAAATGCTGCCATACCAACATTATTATTGCATCTGTGCCGTATTTAAAACATAGTAAAATGAGTAAATACATTCAAAAATTTAACGTTAGATTAAGCCAATTTGTTTTAAGAATAAATAATTTAATTCCAAATAAATTAAACTTCTTAAATCTTAGTGACAGTAACGGTAATATCCTCCCTAAAAACCGTATATGTGATGAAATTATTAGCTTGATGCAGTATCGCTGCACTAAAAATTTAATTTTTGTGAACTCTATAGTGGAAACTACTTCAGACGCTGATTACTGTGTGATTCGGGAAAATGAGATTAGTGATACAAACGTAACAAATAGTGATACAGATGTAATAAATAGGGAGAGAACCAAGGTAGGAGAATCTAGTCTAAATAACTTTAATCGAAGCCAGGATTTGTCTCTGCAATTTGACAATGACGTTCATAAAACCAATGACTGTATCACTTTCAAAGAACCTAATTTTTTATACCCAAGACTTTCACAACTAAGTTTCACAGAACAAACTTAGGCTCTAATAAAAACTTTAATATAGACTCCCATTTATCGGTAAATAATCACGTAGTTAATTTGACTAATACACAGTGTCTTAGTGTATTTCATATCAATGTTCAATGTTTGTCTAATAAAATAAATATGATTGATTTTTTATGTAATAAGTATAGCATTAACGTCTTGTGCCTTAACGAGCACTGGCTTAGTGATGAAAAAATACTTAACACTAATATACGAAACTTTTCCCTAAAAAGTCATTTTGCACGTAGTGCGCATAAACATGGCGGATCTGCAATTTACATTGACAATGAGATTTCTGTAAATGCATTCCCGGTTACTTACCTAACTAATTTTTCTGTTGAAATGACATTGGAGTGCTCAGCTGTTAGCATTGAAGATCTCTGTATTGTTAATGTATATAGACCGCCCTCTGGTAGCTTTAATGTTTGCATAGACATTTTAGCGGAAATCTTAAGAAGGGCCACAGCAAATTTTAATTTTCTTATTTTGTGTGGTGACTTAAATGTGGACAAACTGGCTGCCGGTACAAATTATAAAATTTTATCAGACCTTTTTGAATCTTTTAATTTAAAATCAATGGTGGATACGCCTACAAGAATTGAAAAAAATTCCTCAACAATATTAGATTATGTCGTTACAAACCAGCCAAATTTTTTAAATGTTGAAAATTTTGATCCATGTATTTCCGACCATCATGGTCAATTAATAATAGTATCGAATTCTATTTCTGACCCGACAAATATTGACAATAATTCAGAATCAACTCAGACATTTAGACCCATAAACAAGATGGCAATTAATGAATGTAAAAAGCTCTTCTCGGATCTTAACTATAGGGTGCATTCTTGTGATCCCGATTCGGAGTTTCTTCGATTTTATGATTGCTTTTTATGGTGTTTTAATGCTTCTTCATTTCCCAAAAGACTAAAAGATAACAATGCGAAGAAAAATAAGCTACAGTTCTCTGAAGATTTACAAACAATGCACAAAGAGTTGGATAATTTGAGGTGGTTAAGGCACCGTATCCATGACGATGAATTAAATAATAGGTTTAAAATGACAAAAAAAAACTTCCAACTTAAGATTAGAGAAGAGAAGAGCCTATATTATAATGAAAAAATCTTGTTATCAAATAACAAAATTAGAACTACGTGGAATATTGTAAATGAACTTCAAAACAAGACATGTACAAAACAACATATAACTTCTATTAACCATGAGAATAAAAAATTAAGCAACCACAAAGATATAGCCAACGCTTTTGGTCAATATTTGTCCTCAGCCGTGAATGAAAAGGTAAGATCATACTTTGAAGATAATTTATCTGATACGTGTACTGTTTCTGGGAGAACAATCTCTAACTCTTGTTTCATAGACGACATAACCCAAGATGATATAGTGCGGATTATTTATGAACTCCCGAATAAAAAATCTTCTGGACTCGATGAAGTTCCCATTAAACTGATTAAGGCTATGTGTACTGAAATTTCACCAATACTGGCTGAGCTGTTAAATGTGTCAATCAGAAATGGCAAATTTCCGGAGTGCTTAAAGGAAGCCAAAGTTGTGCCGATTTTTAAGAAGGGCGATGCAGAGAGTGTTGAAAATTACAGGCCTATTTCGATTCTCAGCATATTCTCCAAAATATTTGAGAAGGCAGTATGCGATAGATTGACAGTATTCTTGAGTAAGTACAGTGTCTTGAGTGGATGTCAGCATGGCTTTAGAGTTGGGCTATCTACTGAATCAGCTGCTGCGAACCTGATTCAACATGTGGCTTCTAAGGTGGATCGTGGGGAAAAGGTTGTTATTTTCTCCTTTGATTTAACGCGAGCGTTTGATGTTGTAGACAAAGGCTTTGTGGGTGAAAAGCTTTTAAAATTGGGAATTAGGGGTTATTTAAACAGCTGGATATGTTCATTTTTAACGAATAGAAAAATCTTTGTAAGTATTAATAATACTCTGTCTGATGGTTTTGATCTAAATCTCGGTACTCCTCAGGGAAGTTCGTTGGCCCCTCTACTTTTCCTGATGTTCATCAATGATCTTCCAGAATATATCACAAGGGGTCAAGTATTTATGTATGCTGACGATACCTCGATTGTCGTTCATGGTTCCTGCAAGGAAGACATTTGTGAAGCTGCATCAACGGTGCTTGATCAATTCTCCACGTGGTGCAGAAGTAACAAACTAATCATCAATCACTCTAAAACTGTCTGCTTAGAAGTGACTTCTATGAGAGTCAATCCGTGCGACTTTGTATTTCAGTTTGGGGAATATATATTGCGCCCTCAAAACTCAATAAATTTTCTTGGGCTTCATGTCGACTGCAACCTCTCGTGGAACGAACATATAAATAAAGTTTGCTCCAGATTGAACCAAAGTTACTATGTAATTGGTTCTTTAAAAAATTCATTAAGAAACAAGAATATTCTGCTCAATGTTTATTACGCATTTTGTTACTCAGCAATTGCTTATAACATAATAACATGGGGCCAGGCAGTTGAAGTCCAGAGAGTACTTATAATTCAAAAACGAATAATTCGTCTTTTATTCGACTTACCCTATACAACCACTTGTAGGGATACATTTAAAAAACATAATCTGTTAACGGTTGTGTCTATCTACATTTTTAAGCTATTGTTGTATATTCATAAAAATAAACACTCCTTTCGGACAAATGGTTTTATTCATGGGTACTGTACGCGGAGTAGAAATGATATCTATCTAGATAGACATAATCGTGAGGCTTATAAGAAAACTCCGGTATATTGTGGCAGCAAACTCTACAATATGTTGCCTGAGACCATAAGAAACATAAACCCGCCTCAATCCTTTAAGAAAAAAATTAAAAAGCTTCTTTTATCCAAGACTTTTTATAGTATTGTGGAATTCACAGCTTATCTGCAACATGTAGAATAATTAAATGTCGCGCCGGCATCCAGATTGTGCCATTGTATTACATATATAATATGTAGTTACAGGAGTTTGTGACAATTTTAGATGCGTTCTTTTGTTTTTTTTTATTTTATTTTATTTTATAGGCACCTATATGTCATTTAACGGTGCGCGTTATAGTTTTATATATGTGTGGATATTTCTATAAACTTAAATGTTTGTGTATCCGTATATTTGATGGTCACTGAACCACTGTTCTATTTTTGTCAGTTTAATTCTTGTTGCGTTTTGTTTTATATCTTTGAAATGTAATATTACTACAGCCTTATTGTGACGAAACCTGTGTTATTCTTTGTAACATGGTGGTGAATAAATGATTTGATTTGATTTGATTTGATTTGTTGCTTCCGACCCGGTCTCCCTTTTCCTTCTATTTTGCCCATAAGTATCGTTTTAAGAAAGTTGTATCTAGGGCCTCGTAGAATATGTCCCAGATATGAGGTTTTCCTTTGTTTTAAAATATCCAGCAGCTGACGATGCGTGATCTATGCTGATACATGGTCTACCCAGGATATTTTAAGCAGTCCTTTCAGGATCCACATCTCGAAGGCCTCGATTCTATTAAGGGATTTTACCTTTAGAGACCAGGTTTCCGCTCGGTATAGCATTATTGGCCAGATGTAGCACCTTAGCACCCGGAGGTGTAAATTTAGGGGTACTTCCTGTCGTAGTAGGTAGGTGTTGAATTTAACAAATGTGCATCGGGTAGCACCCACACGTATTCAAACTTCCTCATCATTATCCCATTTATCATTCAAAGTGTTGCCCAGATGAAGCATTGTACATCATTATGTGGTTGTCGGCTTACTATCATGAGTTTAGTTTTGCTTATGTTGACATTCAGACCAAATTCCTCTCCTGTTTCATTTATTGTTCTCTCAGTTTCTTGTAAGTCTTCAATATTATCTGCCAAAATAGCTGTGCCATCCGCATATCGCAAGTTGTTGATGGGTATACCGTTCACTTCTAAACCTCCTACGTTATTTTCCAATGCTCTACATAAATGGTGAACAGCAACAGTGACAATATGTTGTTGTGTTGGACCCCTTTGGCGATGGTTATACTATTTGTTTCAAGTGAGCCGTGAAGTCGGAGTTTTGCTGTTTGATTGCAGTACAGTTTGTGTATTATTTGAATGTCTTTTATATCGATGCCTGTCTCTCATAACATCGGGAGTAACAGGTCATGTAGTATGCTGTCGAATGCTTTTTAATAGTCGATAAAGCATATAAATACATCCTTCCTTTGATCATAGCATTTCTGCACCAGCAGTTGCATGCAGAATAGAGCCTCTCCTTTTTCTAAGTCGTTTTTAAAACCGAACTGAGTTTCGCCTGACTTTTTTTCGCACCTTTGATAGATTCTTTTATGAATTATTTTCAAGAAAGCCTTTAGGACCTGGCTCATGAGACTGATGAGACGGTGTTCTTCGCACGTTTCGGCGTTTGGTTTTTTAGGGATGGCAACAAAGGTAGACGGCAGCCAGTCGGTTTGAATCTCGCCACTCGCCACTGTCATATATGGCATTAAAAAGTGTGTGTTTGGTATGTCGTTTTCATGCGCATGTCTGTAGGGACATTTGTCTTTATTTTAACAAATATTGAAACAAAGCTGCTGCGGAAAAAGATGTGCAAGATGCCAATCACCCCTGCATCGAATTCTAATTATGATTCATGTATCATGCGCTATACCTGAACTCGACTGTTATCGAGAAATTTACAACTTCAAATACCCCTGTATGCAGTCCGAGCGCATGGTTGGAATAAATTCATTTAAAATTTAGGCGTTTGAGTCCTGGAAATGTATTAAATCAAATATTCAAATTGTTGACTATTAACTTACTTCAGTTACTTACTTACTTAGTTTGGCCAATCAAATGCGTATGGGCACAATAACAATAAGTAAAATCGTTCAAAATTGCTGCCAGATGCTCTGGTCAGAACCTGTTGACGATTTTATGCCAGTACCCACAAAGGAAAAGTGTCGACAACTTTTACACCAGATGAAAATTTCCAAACTGCATCGACGGCAAGCACTGTCAAATAAAAGCACCAGGACATAGTGGGTCAATGTATTTGAATTATTAAAAGTATTTTTCTATCGTATTGCCAGGTATAGCTGATGCAAGCAAAAAGTTTCTGACAGTTGTAGTAGGAGCCATAGGAAAGCAAAGCGACGGAGTGGGGGGGGGGGGTTACTGCATCAACTCTTCTTGAATCATTTTAATTTTAATATCCCTGGCCCAGAGACAGAAACAGATTTGCGTACCTCATGATTGGTAACGACGCTTATCCTCTAAAGCCATACCTTATGCGGCCGTATCAAGGTCGAGAATTAACCGCGGTAAGAGAATTTTAACAAACGCCTTTCTAGAGTCAGAAAATGTATTGAGTGCACTTTTGGAATCAGGAGAGCAAAATGGAGAATTTTCGGTAAAGAAATTGAACAGAAGTCCAGAAATGTAACACAATTAAAGCATTCTGCATTCTTCACAATGTAATAAGGGGAAAATATGGGTATAATGACCTTCACTATGTGCAGTTAGTGAACGAGTTATGTCACGAGAAAAATGGTCAAATCGAAGAAATAGAGCGGTTTATTGGTTTATTATAAAGAGTTGCTCAAAACAACGCACTGTATCGGTACTTACCTTCTTCATTCAGCACTCGAGCGATTTCTCGCCATTTTTTATCTACAAAATTCGTATTTTTGTGATTAGGATCCACATTATTCTACATTGCAAGTCTGCACTTCGCTTATTAAAATATCTCGATCTTCTTTGGAAATCACGCTGGACAAGAATATCGGGTGTCGTCGCCCGTGTTTGTCCCATTGCCACAGATCTCCGCGGTAACACCTGCCGCCTGGTCGGAGTATAAACGATTCCATATAGAACAATGCTTCAACAAAAAAAGGGTTGTCGCCTGTCACCCGCCACTCATCACCCGCATCCTGACATCCAGAAGTGTAACCTCGGCCTCAAGCACACACCGCTTTTGCCTAGGGGAGTTATTGGAAAAAATTGCTTCCAACTCAAAACCTTTCGTGGATGGAGAATTTATAAAAGAATGCATGGAATGGGCTGCCAAAGTTTTATGCCCATCGCAAACATACCTTTTCTCTAAAATTAGTCTACCAGGAGTAAGAGCTGTTAGAAGAATTGAAGAGTTATCCTAGGATATAAAAAGTTCTCTTAAAAATTAGGCATTTAAATATGTTTTCGACTCTGTCACTATTAATGAAAGTAGTGATATGATAAATACAACCATTTGGTAATTTTCATCCGTGGTATTGATGATAATTTTTAATATATAGAAGAACTATGAAATCCTATCCTATGGAAGGAACTACGAAGGGGACAGACATTTTAATGTGTGTCATAATGATGATGATGTTGAATCGATACAATGATAATTCTACAAAACTATTTGGTATCATAGCAAAAAGGACACCAGCTATAGTTGGGAAAAATGATGGACTTCCAGCCTTATTAACAAAGTCAGACTGACTTCAATTTAATGCAATGTCATTGTAGTACACACCAACAAAATATTTCTGAAAAAATAATAAGATGGAAAAAATAAGGTGGTCCATTAGAAAGAAAAAGTAAAGTGGGTAAATTTTATCAGATCTCGAAGATTCAACCACCGAGAATTCCAAAATTTCTGTCCAATATTGTTGTTTATTTCTCAGATATTAGTTGACCTACTGGAGGAAAATTGTTGAAGTAGGTGTTTGACCTCAGAGAAACGATTAAAACGTTTGTGGCTATCAAGGGAAGTTCTGCTGCCGTCTTCGACGACTAAGCGTGGATCTGCCCTTGTAAATTCTTGACTGATCTTACTCTGCATCTGAACGACCTGAAGGACAACCTTACAAATAACTTGAATGCTAATATAAATGAATTTAAACACAAACTCAAAATCTGAAAACTGAATTTACGTCGAGATTCTAGGACTTAAGGGAAATTGATAATTTACTCTTTGTTGAAGATGTTCGAAGAATTTGCAAATGAAACTCATAAATCTACAGTGCAATGCTGAATTAAAAGGAAAATACAACTTGTGCCATTTTAAAGTTTGCTCCAAATATATTGACAAAAATAAAATGTCAAGTAATCAACTCAGAAAATGATGGATCTGTTTGCAAGCACATATGTTCGTGACTAATTGTTTTCTTAAATGAAACATGTCAAATCAGTAAATAGGACCGGATTAAAGAACTCGCATTTTGAAAATGGTATTCGTATTGCTACGTACAAGATAATACCAGACATTGAGACTGGTTAACAATAAGCAATGACAGGAATCTCATTAAAAAATGTTTCTTTTTATTTTTTATTTTTTATTATGGCAGTGGCACACACACTAAAGGGAGATCCTATGGCGCTCGATGAGCGGTGTGTGTGCGAAGATGTTGATTGACACGGTTCTTGAATATTTGTAGGTTGTAATTAGTGGAAAACAGATGTCCTGGAAGTGAGTTCCACAGTGATGCAGTGCGCCAGACAAAGGAGTTCTGGTAAAGCGATGTTCTAGGTGTTTCTAGTTGTACGACGAACTGGTGTGCTCCTGCCGTCTGTCGGGACTGTCTGACAGGACTTGCCAGGGGCGGGATTATGCGGGCCAAATCCTGGGAACATCTGCCGTGAAAGTATCTGTAAAACAGAGACATCTCGGCCACATGTCTGCGATGTTCCAGACTATCCAGATTCCGGGTTAACTCCGGATCGCCGACGAGACGCACAGCCCTCTTCTGAATGGAATCCAGCAGCTTTAGGGTATGCTTTGGTGCGGCACCCCAGATATGTGAGCAATATTCTAAGCACGGTCTTATTTGCGCTTTGTACAGCAAGAGCAACTGCTGCGGTGTATAGAGCTTTTTGTTGCGAAATAGTGCACCAAGCTTCTGGGAGGCTGATTTTGTGATGTTAGCAACATGGTCATGCCATGACATATTGCTGTTGACCGAGACACCCAGCAGCCCGATTGACGAGGATGAAGGAATGGTCGATCCTGCCATAATGATGTCAGGGCCCGCTGTATTGGCCCTCTTAGTAAACGTTGCTGCTTGGGTCTTTGCTGCATTGAACTGGACCAAATTTCGGTCGCCCCAAGTTTGAACTTTCTCCAGGTCTTGATTAATTGCTGTAATCTGCTCCTGTCTGCGGTGATGAGTCTCAGTCGCTGGTAAGGGTTTTTCTGATCTAAAGTGGGAGACAAGGGTACTGTCATCTGCAAAACTGTAAACAGGATTATTCGTTTCGATCAGCAGGTCATTAATATAGATGAGGAACAGAGTTGGTGAAAGTATTGCGCCCTGAGGCACGCCCGCGTTGATGGTGAATGTGTCCGAGATGTGTCCATCGACTGCAACGTGTAGGGATCGGTTCTTAAGGAAACTGGTCAGCCAGCTGCAGAGAGAGGCGGGCAGTCCCAAGGACGGCAGTTTGTTGAGCAGTCCGTCATGCCAAACTCTGTCGAATGCCTTTGAAATATCCAACGCAATCGCTCGAGACTCTCCGTAGTTTTCAATTGCCCTACTCCATATATGAGTGACATAGGCCAATATATCTCCTGTCGATCTCTCTTTGCGAAAGCCGTATTGATTATCGCTGATTATTCTGTTACTCTCGAGGTACTTGAGTAGTTGCTGGTTGACTACACGTTCCATGACTTTGGAGATTATTGGAAGCAAGGCAATTGGACGATAGTTTGAGGGCGTGGTTTTCTTGCCTTTTTTGGAACAGGTTGCACTCGAGCGACTTTCCAAGAGGATGGGTAAATCCCTTTTCTGTAAGAAAGAGAAAAAAGCCTGGAAAAAACGGGTGTTAGTTCGTTGGCGCAGTTCTTTAGCACGATGGCAGGTATTCCGTCCGGTCCTGATGCCTTTTGCGTATCTAGTTCTTTAAGGATTTTGCGAATATCACGGTGAGAAAACTTGACTTCTGCCATGGTAGTGTTGATGTTCGGTATAGTGGGGAGAGTCTTGCCTTGAGGCACGTCTAAGGTAGAGTGCGATGAAAACATTTTAGCGAGCATGTTTGCTTTTTCCTTGGCTGTAGTCGCCGTGATGCCACGTTCGTCCGTCAAAGGTGGGAGAGACGTTTTTGTAAAGTTGTTACTTACTGCCTTTGCTACCGACCAGAAATTCCTGGAACGACTGGGGCATTGCAAAAGTTTATTCCTGATCCTTTGATTGTGTTTGTCCTTAGTTTCGTCGATCACACGCTTGCACTCGTTTCTCGCTTCGATAAAATAATTGCGATTTTCAGCGGTCTGATTTTACTGCCAGTACTTATAGGCTTGTTGTTTCCTTCCTACAGCTCTTTCGCATCTTTTGTCGAATCAGGGCTTTCCTTTTGATGGTAACTTGATGGAATTTGGGATGTATGCTTCTATTCCTGAGGAGATTACTTGCATGATCTCTTCGCAGCAGTCTGACGGATCGTCAGTGGCAAAGCAGACGTCGAGCCAAGGAAAATCTAGGTAGAACTGCCTTAGATCGTCCCAGTTTGCAGAATTGTAATGCCAGATTTTGCGAGGCAATGGTGGATCCTTCTGTATGGGTGGCAATTCACAAACCGTTGTAATAAGTTTGTGGTCGGAGGTACCTAATGGCGGACCAACTGTAACCTTGTACTGGTCAGGATTGGTGGTCAGAAAAAGATCCAGGAGGGCGGCGAACTCGCCCCTCTCTGAGATTCTAGTTGGTTCGTCTACAAGTTGAGTAAGCCCGCAGCTGATGGCAAATGCTTCAGCTTCTCTACCTTCGTTGTCGGTCTTGTTGTGATGTTTGAGCCAGTTGGTGTTGTGGGCATTGAAGTCTCCCAGAACAATTATCTCTGAACTGGGGTGATCGACCTGTATTAAGTCAAAAGTGTTAGCTAGTGTTGAAAAAAAGCTTTGGTAGGCTCTATCGCTCGGAGGGCGATAGAGACAACATATAAACTTGGTTAATCCCTTGGCGGTGAACTTGAGCCACATGATGTCAAGGTTGTTCGGTTCGAGTGTTTCCTCACGGTGACATGAAAGGTCGCTTCGGACAAAAAGGCATATTCCGAACTTATATCTAAACGTCTTTAAGAAACATGTCTTACATTTGCTTTCATCTGGCAAATTAAAAGATGCTTTAAATATGCCCGATTTTCAAATACTTCGACTTATCAATTCGTAAGCTCTAAACATTGGTAATATCTTCGTGTCGCCAAGCAATGTCGCTCTTAAAATAATTATTTATTATTTAGAAATCCTTTTTAGGGTCGCTTAGTAAAATAATTTAAAATAATTTTCTTTGTAATAAAATATAAAATAATACCTGTTAATCATTTACTTACTTCTAAAATTTAATTTGTTCAAATTGTGAAAAAACGTTGATAAGATACCATGTAAAGTCTCAAGAATGCTGCGTGTGCATCATTTGCATTAACTCTGTGTAATAGAAAATTATTTCAGTTATTATTAAGGACACTACAAAGCACAGAAAAATAATGAGAGTAATTTCTGTTTATGCGTCAATTTATTGGTCTAGTCGAATGCTAGTGTATTAATATTACGTTCATCACAGATTCAGATTCATCTTAAAAAAGTCCTTGCATACTTAATATAATAAGGAGATATATACACTTTTGCAAAAAGTTACTATGTTAAATCCATATAAAATTATATGGCTCTAGAAAACTTCGCTTAATCAAATACCGAAACTAGGTAGGTCGTAAAACCAGAGCTAGTTGATTATTTTCTGGTTTGATGAACTGCGAAAAACCCTTTTGTCATGTAGTTTAATTTTATGCACCTAAAATAATGTTAGCTGAACTACGCAATATTTTACCATATACATATTCACGTCCTTCCAGCCCACTTGGTTCAATTGATATGTCTGGTACGAACCTGCAAAGGAAAAAAATATTAGAACGTTGTTGGATAACAGATCTATATAATTCAAATAATTCAAAACAATTAGCTTAATTTAGTTAATTGAAATTTTGCTTAAGATAAACACTTTATTATTTGAAGCAATTAAAGTCAGTAATTAGCCCAGGTTTTCAATTTTAACTGAAAAAGAATTTTAAAATTCCAAATGCATGTACCATTTCGGCTTCATAAAGCGCGCCAAGTTGCAAATCGGATTTCACAATTAATAGTCCCAATTGCATCGAATTAGTTCTACGGTTTAAAGTGAAAATGTTGCACTGTCCAATATTGAAAATATTTTTGTCATCAAATCATTTTGCAGCTTTTCAGCAAATCACCAATTTAAATTTGCATCTCAAATTTATTTTCAAATGACCTTGTTAAAATAATATACTTAGTTGGTCTATGTAGGCATAATACAGGGTTAGTAATGGAACCGGATTTGTTGCATTTTACATATATATGCATTTTTGGTATATTTTTGTGGTTTTGAAGGAAAAATTGATATTCTAAGAACTATTGCATATCCAACCCTGTTTTCAGATATCTGTGTTATTTTTCTTACGTTTCATGATCCCCCGCCGCCCGCAGCGCAGAGCCGCCGCCTGTACGGTGCTGCGTCTAAACACCTGAACCTGATTTAGATTGGATTTATTTTTATTTACACCTTATACTTCCTGTAAATTATTTACTTATTTACCAGTATTATCGAGATTGTCGTTTGTCGTATTATACGTCCAAACAAGGTGAAAGTGAAAACAAAACTGGTTATTAAGTCGAAAATAGGATGTTTTTCGCGGATTAAACCTCATCCAAAACTTGCATTGGTTAGCGATCATGTTTCTTGCAAGCCTGGTTCAAAAGTTGTTTCCTTCTCAACGAAATTCAAAATAGACCAACACATACAGCTAACAAGATAGTTTCTTCTCATTCAGAAAATGTTGAATCAGTCTTTTGAGACAGAAGCGAACACCATGGCCAGTCAGAATTTAACGAATATATGTGTAAAATATTTTTGACTCCTAATATTCCTTTAAACAAGCTGACTAAACCCACAAGTAAAGGTTTTTCTGCAAAAATATTCAAATTTTAATGCTCCAGATGAATCAACATTAAGAAAAAAACGTCTTTGGAAAGGTGTTTGGTGCTGTGCTAGATGAAATAAAGAACAAAATTGGAGGTGACTATATGTATATTGTAAACTACAAAAATGCATAAACTACTAAGTAAATATTACCTAGTCCTAATTTTGAACTTGAGCTTGGAAAATATAATCCTAAAATGTAGGAAACTTGAGAAACTAATTACATTCTTGAAAATTTTTGGTAGTTAAAAATCCCAATTAAAGCTGGAGCGTATTCAAACACCATAAATAGAAAAATGCCAATTTTTCTCGGGAGCATCATTAAAAATTTGTATAAACGAAATATATCAAAACCGGCCAAAGTTTGGCATTGAACGTAACTTTACTTTTTCGGGAATTTACGTTTGCGCGCAGAGTTTGGTCGAGTTAGCTTCTTTTATTTCTTATTTTACGACTACATCTCAACAAGGGAGATAAGCTCTAGTAACATGGTAGAAAATGATTTTTGCTTTTATCTGTGTATGCGCGTATGGAACAAATTCGCAACTACACCACAACGGTATCGAATATATCTATCCCATACAACTATACCTACATCTGAATAGCAGCTTATATATATTTAATTTAATTCAGCATTGAACAAAATGGTCGGTATACGTTTGCTTTCTTTATACGGGTTCTTCTTGTCGGTTTCTTATCATTGGAGTTCACTCCCATTTTCAATAATATATTTACATAACTACAATAAAAAGTGTATGAAAAACTTAACAGAACTTTTTCCAAGACGCTAAGTACGTATGTATACTTCTAAGGAGAGATAATTTTCGCTGCAAACATTCTTACCTGTACTAATATCTCCTTGTTAACATAGTTTCGATAAAATGCTAAAATAGAATCTCCAAAAATTACATTTTATCCCTTAATCTCAATGAAGTTCAATTAGTTCCGTCTGAAGGTCCCATATGACAGGAATAGGGTTGGATATCACAAGCCCTTTCTCCAAAAAATGCTAGCTGTAGTTATAGCTACATACTCATAATTATTTTTCTGGCGGCAATTTCAACCTAGCTAGGAAACTGGTTTCCCATCTTTCAGTTTAGGTTTAGGCCTTTTGCATCATCGATATATGGTAATACCTTCTCATTTGCTTTTGCAAACTCTTGTATGGTATCTTTATTACTGAAAACCATCATGAATATATTTAAATAGCTTAAGAAACGCACCATTATCTAAACTTTTGTTGATCTATGTCCAAATTATCACGTATACGATTATTCAGCTGTTGTTTAAACAGAACTCCCCAAATCCAACTATATTATTTATAACTAATATATATACTATTTAAGATTTAATTTTATTTGCAGAATTCTAAGCGTTACAGGTAAAATCTTCAAATGTATTAGTTTTATCAGTAATGTTAAACTAGGCCTTACCTAAGTTAAAACATTTAAACAGTATAAAAAATATCTCAAAATTTTACAAACGCTAAGCTTTTTATGTTAAATATTCCTGTATGTCAGCTCGTTGAAAACGTTTCAGCATTTTATTCATTGCGCAGACAACTTTGCAAGTATCGATTTTTTAAAGGTTTGTTGATCTATTATGTCCAAATTAACGCGTATACGATTATTCAGATGTTCTTTAAACAGAACTGCTCCAAATCCAAGATAACTATTTATAACTAATTAAATATATACTTTTTAGGATTTAATTTTCATACAGGAAATATTCTAAGCATTTTAGGGAAAATATTCATCCCAAGTAGGCAATTGTATAATCTGGTGTGGGCCATATTATCAATACAAATATATAAGTTTTAGCAGTAATATTAAACTATACCTTCCCTATGTTATAACATTTAAATAGTTTAATAAATATCTTAAAATTTTACAAACGCTAAGCTTTTTATGTTAAATATTCCTGTATGTCAGCTCGTTGAAAACGTTTCACCATTTTATTCATTGCGCAGACAACTTTGCAAGTATCGATTATCTAAACGTTTGTTAATCTATTATGTCCAAATTAACACGTATACGACTATTCAGCTGTTCTTTAAACAGAACTGCTCCAAATCCAAGACAATTATTTATAACTAATTATATATATACTTTTTAGGATTTAATTTTCATATAGGAAATATTCTAAGCGTTTTAGGGAAAATATTCATCCCAAGAAGGCAATTGTAGGATCTGGTGTGGGCCATATTATCAACACAAATATATAAGTTTTAGCAGTAATATTAAACTATGCCTTCCCTAAGTTAAAACATTTAAATAGTTTAATAAATATCTCAAAGTTTTACAAACGCTTAGCTTTTCATGTTAAATATTCCTGTATGTCAGCCCGTTGAAAACGTTAAACTTTAAGTCTCGCATTCACTGTATCTCGTCGTGGCAATCTTAAGTCATTTGAAACGATCTTGCCAGTTTTTGAATTCTTTTGTGATATATTTTATATAACATTTTCACTTTTAGAATGACTTAACACGAATGAAATATTCTTTGCGCGACGTTGTCAAACGAAATAAATAGCGTGATTCTAAGATCCATATTTAAATTGCTTTCTAATTCTTAAATATAATATTCGGCTTACAATAAAGATATCCCAGATAACACAGACAAATCCAAAAGACATCCGTTGGATGTCCAGCGGACGACCACCCAAAAATGCATGGATGTCCATTGGACATCCAGATTAAGTTCTGTGGATGTCCCATGGACATCCATTGGCTATCCCGTTGGCACAGCTATGGAGCATTTCTGGATGTCCAAATTATGTCCATGACCTATCCGTTAACTAGCCAGTTATGGACATCCTTTGGACGTCCATAAGGCATCTACTTATAGACCATTCATGGAATGCTCTTGGACATTCAATGGATGTCCGTATAGGCATCTACACTGAACAAAAAATTATTTGATCCAAATAAAAATGGAGTTTATTCAAGCAAATATTTGTTTGCAAATGGCCAAACAAATATTTGTTTGAATAAAAAATAATATTTATTTGATTTATTTTTAAGATTTTCTTTGTTCGAAATAAATATTTATTGCGAACAAACAATATGAATTTACAATCGTTGTTCACATCAAACAAAAATAACTTTAAAACAAATAAAATTATTTTGATTCAAATACGAGAAATTATTTCGTACAAATACCCAAAACATTGGTTTAAATACCCGGTCTAATTAAACTAAAACACAAAGCTTTTGAAACAAATATAACATATATATGTTCTAAAACCTTTATGTTTTGATTGAAATATGAGGTATATTTGTTCCAAAAACTTTGTATTTTAATTTAAATAGGTCGGTTATTTAAACCAATGTTTTGGGCATTTGTACGAAATAATTTCTCTTATTTGAATCAAATAATTTTTATTTGCTCAAGCCTGTTCAATGTCTCCTGTTTGTGTTGGTGATGACTCAAATAAAAAAAAAATTTTGCAAATATGTGTTGATCTTTCTAAAAAGGCCTATTTATTGACATTCAGTTAGATGAGTGATTAGAAGTCGGTATCATTAGCAAATAAAAAAAGCTATAGCAAATATATAGCTTAAAAAAAGCACTGTTATTATTCTTAAGACGTATTTAGGTTTCACGTTTTAGCTGAAATAAACTATATGTCTTAGTTTTCTTTTAATTGCTAAAGAATCCAAAATCCGAACCCTATCTATACCCACCATGGTATGTTAGAACACTTAACTTTCAATTACGAAATTCATAACAGGAACAGTTGTCCACAGTAAATAAAATAAAAGTTTAAAAGAGATATCCAAGAAACATTTTTATTCAAAGGTATTGAAAACAAAGAACAAAACGAGTATTCCCAAAATATAAATAAAAAATATAATCAGATTATTTTGTCTCTGCTTATCAATGGTTTCGAAAGCTAAATCATTTTTATAATGAAAAAAACTATTATTATAAGCTAAAAACATCTTTTTTCTAAATACTAGATAGGAACATAAACATATTATGGGATAAGATGAGTACTACTTATTAATTTTAACGGTAACACACTAGTTTTTATAAAAAAATACTAAAATTCTAGAGTCCATAAAAATTTTATCATGTAAAATTAGTGAAATTAGTGAAATATTTTACTTAATTAAACTAATAGGACATACAACTACCTCTCCAGATCCAGTATAATGAGCATTGAACGCAAATGGCACAAGATTGTCACCGATTATATTGTTAGTAACGACATTAAATCGCTTTCCATCAGGATACGTAAAACTTCGATGCCGTCAATATTTTGCTCTAAAAATAAAACAACAATAACTAAAACATAAAATAATAGAAACAAAACAATTGTGACTATTGTTCATGATGCTATTTGAATAGCCTGCTACATTGTTTAAAAGTATATCTTATCCATTTCATTATTATTATTATATATTTTTTTAAATACTATTAGATTTAATCGAAATAAAAAACAATTTGCTTCAAAACTATATTTTTATGGATCAACCATTTATTTATTCAGATTGAATAAATAGGGCTTTGAAATACCTATCAATTCATATTATATTATGTAGGTACAAAAACGAAAAGGACGCCATTGAACTTGTACAACGTAAAAAGCAAAAATACTCAGTCAAGATCGTACGCCAAAGTACCTAAGCGTACTGTTATACACTATTGTAGGCGTATATCGCGTGAATTCATCTGCATTTCTAGGTAGTCACAGCAGAAAACAATTTTTAATTACTAGTAAAACTCACCCCATTTTGATTATGAGAGAACGCTTCTTATTTACAAACGATTTATGTGCCTAGCTAAGTAATGTAATAAAAACGTAACTTACCTTGAAATGAGGGCACAAATGACCCAAGTCCCACTTAATTAATGTATTTTCCATCACAAATACTAAAAAATATAGCAACCTTGGATGGATACACTCTATATAATCTCCCTATAGAACGGCAGTAGAAATGAAACTGAACTGAGGGCACGAGAAGGGGGCTGGAGGAGCGTAGAGCGTCGACGCGGCTGCACACGAGTTGGTACGAGTTGTACAAGACTCGGATGAAGTAATAATATTTGGTCCAATATTCACAATCTTTAATTTAAAGCAACCCTTATTTGTTTTAAATAACAGAGAGTTTTCGTATCTTTATAGCTTTAAAGCGAATAAATATGTGTTTAATATGGAAAAAAGTGTTGCTATCACAAGGCAAACAAATAACCAAGAAAAATCAAACACGCGCAATTATTTAAATTAAAGAAATTTTGTTTAATCTAAATAACTTTTATTTAAAGCAAATAAATAAAAAGCAAAGAAATATTTATTAAGGTTTTTTTTCCTCATTTTTATCAGTGTATTTATAGACCATTCATGGAATACTCTTGGACATTCTATGGATGTCCATAAGGCATCTATGTATAGGCCATTCGTGAACAAAATATGGAAATTATATAAAAAAAAATTGCTGCTAAACAACTTTATTGAACATTTGGTTACAAATATTTATGGTTACCTATTTTCTTATAAAGAATATATATACTGGGTGTCCATTTAGTGAGGAATTCTTGGATAGGTGGTATTAATAAATATAAAAGTTTTATAATTTAAAAGTGTGCATCTGCTTAATACACATATTAAAGGTTACATATGAACCTTAACAAGCCTCATCTCATTGATTGCTATATTTTTCTAAATAAATAATGAAAAGATTAGCAAACAAATATGATTTTTATTTCTTTAACAGCTAATATCTTTTGAACAGTTTGTGCCATTTATCAGATATTTATAGTGTAATAAGAACATTATTTGTAGATTGTTCCTATTACCCCTGGCGCCTTCATATAACAGACGCGTAGCCTAATATAAAGAATGTTCTTATTAACAATAAGAGGGTAATGAGAATATCGTGGTGGGTTAATAAGAACTTAGATGGTCTTAGTGTCTTAAACTAAATTAATCGGACCATAAGATTTTCTTTTGGCTAACAAATAATCATATTACCTTGCAGCTTTACTGATACTTTCATATTACGCTTATGTTTTTCTAATTAATATTAAAAATAAAACCATCAACATTTGAAACCTATCATTACCCCAGGCTCCCCTACCTAAAAACATTTTTTTACATAAACAAAATTTTATTTTCTTTCCTTTGACCTACGCATCCACTTTTTGAAGCTTGTTTCAATGTCCTTCTTAGTGGAATCCTTAAATTGTTTGAAAACAGCATCTGAAAAAAGATAAAAAATTGTAATTAACGTCAATAAGTATATAGGCTGATAAGTGGCAAATAAAATATAAGGCTTTTGTATGTGTATAATAAAAGCCGAATCTGTTATTTGCAATTATTATCGCCCTTGTTTTTGTTCCAAATTTTCCGATACTTGTCAAATTTGACAACCTGGCATTTTAAATGGGAATCTCAAAATAAAGTAAGCTGTAGGTCAAATTTTACGTTATCTAGGCCATCGAAAAAGGCTTGATAAGAACTTTAAAGGGGGCTACAACCATGATGTTGCCCTACGTTTTTTATTGAAATTAAAAGTTTCTCTAATATGAAATAAATATAGTAAAGTAACTATAAAATGGGAAGGTAATATAACACAGATTAAAACAAAAACTTGGTACCAAGTTTTTGGACGTACCTATAACAAATATACCTGTAACCTTTACTCAAACATCACTATAACAACTAACTAACTATAACTAATAAATATCTAACCCTACGCTATTTAATATATAAAAAACTAATAAAACCCAACAAATAATATATAATTAGGAATTTTACAAAGGAAATCTAGCAAAATAGAATATAATTAGTAATTAATGAATTAAAATTAACACTTACCTATAAAGTCTGTTCCCGCTTTAATGAAAATGCCTATATCGGAGATAATTATATTCACAAAATTAACCAAACCACATTCATAGATAAATGATAAATATATGTAAGAAACGAAAACTAATATCTTTTAAAAAATTAATTTATCCTAAACTTGAACTATACAAAATTCCCGGTCACAGTGTCTTTATTATTTAAGGATCCTTTACACTTAAAAGGCAATATAACAGAAACATCTGGCTCGATCGTTAACTCTTAACTAATAATCGTAAATCTAAATAGACTGGGTTCTAGGAAACGCGCTAGTGGGAACCGATGTCAAGGGGTCGAATTCCAAGAAGGTGATTGCTCACATATATATTCAGCGACACGATTTAAGATTGATACTTGTGAATATTAAATGGATTTCCACTGGATATCCATTTCTGGATGTTCAATTAATGTCCAATAAATATACTCCATTGGATTTGGAACCTTCGGCAAACATGCACTAAAACGGAGTTTTATCCACAATACCAAAACATTATTGCACTCGAAGCGCGTTTTGCTAACCGTGTTAGCATCATCAGGAGATGATTCAACAGTTTTAATCATCTCCTGATGATTAAACAGTTTTAATCATCTCCTGATGATTAAACAGTATTAATCATCTCCTGATGATGCTAACATGTTTAGCGAAACGCGCGTCGAGTGCACTAATTCTGTTTCGGTATTGTGGATAAAACTCCGTTTAAGTGTTCATTTGACGTCCAGTTTATGACTATGATTTCTATATAAATTTGTGGACACTAAATGGATTTCCACTGCATATCCTTTTCTGGCTGATCAACTAATGTCCAGAAAATATAGTCCATTGGATGTCCATTTCACATCTAGTTTACGACCATGATTTCTATACATTTGTGGACCACCAAATGGATTTTCACTGAAAATCCGTTTATGGATGTTCAATTAATGTCCACAAAGTATAGTTCATTGGATGTCCATTTGTCATCCAGCTTATAACCATGATTTCTATATACATTTGGGGACACTAATTGGACTTCCATTGGATATCCGTTTCTGGCTGTTCAATTAATGTCCAAAAAATATAGTCCATTGTATGTCCATTGGATGTTGCTGGACATCTGTACACATTTTGTATCTAAAACGGATATCCATTGGATGTCGGGTGTTATTTGGGATTATTTTTGTTTTATATATTAATTTTATCATTAATATTAAAACAGGCCCCTCTAAATGAAAACATATATTATATTCAATAAATTCCTCGAACGATACAAATGTTACGCTTTTCATGTTTAATAACCTAGCAGACTAGCTTGTTGAAAACGCCAAATTATAAGTATTTTTAAATATTATACTCGTGTGTTAGGCTAATAATAAATATGCTATTTTTATTTTATATATTTGCTCCATTTTTTCAATTTACATTCAATTCGTACAAATTGCATGTACAAACATAGAACAACGAATGTCGCCAATGAAAACAGCCTCTCAGAGCAAAGGGGAATAATCTCAGAAGTAATTAAAAGCAGGCCCAAGCAGAATAGAGTCGCACGCAATCGAATACGCTTCTTTCCCTCTCAAAGCTGAAGGTCTTGTTGTAGTAGAAATAACGAACTATGCGCATGTGAGGTGCAGAAAAGCGTACGGTCAAATGGGCTGACATTGATCAATCCATTATTAAATGTTGTTGTAACTTGAAGAAAAAATAGGGGGTCATACCGGGTCACAATAAAATAGCCCTATTCACTGTTGGAGTTGAGAATTAATTCTGATTGCATTAGCGTAGAGTTAGAGTATTAGAGGACTGCAATCGGTAAAACTGAGACCTTACCTGTTTGATTCAATTGTTCGATGCAAACTCACTGGAGGTTATAAACGGGACAAAATGGCACATACGGATGTCTGAATTCAATGTGGTAAATCTATGTGGAATAGTACCAAGGACACGCTCGTTCTAAATTTCGGTACGGTCTAATTTTTCGGCCCAGGAGCCGAGAAGAACCAACGTATCTTCTCGGCCAGGAGCGACCGTCCCACGAGTCGCTTCGAAACGCACACGCGTGTAACGCAAGTATACGGAAAAACGTTTGACTACAAGAATAAAGAAAATCTTGAAAAACTATAATGATGACGGATTAATCTCGAATAATATTAAAGCAAGAAATAAAATAATTCTCGTCGTTAAGCGTGAAATACCTTCTGTGTGGCATTCAGACCGATTCTTATGTGATTGTTGTATTAATTCTATTAAAAAATTACCTTTTTCTTCAAACGTCAGTAAATCCGTCATTACTCGACTGTGTAGGCGGCCGTGAAGTTTCGTTTTTCCTCCGCCGGAGCTTTACTTTTCACTTTTCCGCCGGCGGAGGTAAAAGTGTTGTCATAGCAACATAGATACAATACAAACAGACAACAAAATAAGCGTCAACAACTCAAGACTTATTAAACTACAATTTGTATTTATCACTCAATTTGTGACTGCATTTCTAAAAATCACTAATTTAGGAACAAATTGGTTATTATTTAATCGAACTTACTCAATAACTGCTTATCAATACGGAATTAAAACGCAATCGGAGACGCATTCTTAAAAAAATAATTATTGTTGACAGTGTCCACTGACAGCTTTATGTTACAAATTCACCGACACCGGTCTAAGCAAGGCCACCTACGACCGTGGTCTAAGCCGCCTTGCGAACCCATTTATCTTTAATAATAATTAGATATTATTACTATTAAAAAGAGATGTTTTTGCATTAATTTGTCGACATTTGAAGAAAAAACAGCATATTTTATTTGGAGGAAAAGTTACTTTTCCTCCATATAAAATAATATACTATTTTTAAACCTCCTAGGTGCAGATACATTATATTCGTTCTAGAATTTCTCCTATGTGGTCTCATTACAGGAGATTTTTCAGTTGACAACTTTTCAGTTTATATTCGTCAATATTTACACATATGAAATTTTTAAGCGAACCTGTGATGTTCAAAATTACAAAATAAAGTGGTACAGATTTGGCATTTAGCAGATTTCCGCCGCAAATTTAAATAAAAGTCGGTTTTACAATCTCAGAAAATTGTTATTTAAATAATTATCAATAAATGAGCAGTGTATTTGAGAAAACTTTAACAGTAAACAACAACAACAAAATATTTTAAATTAAAATATTAATTTATAGCAAACACTTTCTAATTCTGTGGTTACAAGGCAGAAACTGATAAGTTTGCTAATTTTACAGGTTAAAGATTTTTAATATTAGAGTATTATGCTTAGTGCCGCTCTGCATTGTTTATTTGCTGTGATTTTTTGTAATGTTGTTACTTGAACTACAAGGTAGGAAGTCCTAGCAGATAACTGATTATTACTTATTTTTTTTTTACAGAAATTACTGACATATGAAGTTTTGCCATTATGTATGTACAGGTATAATTGAGACATAACAATGCAAATATAACACTGACATTAAGAAAAATGTGGTCTATTAAACAAAATCAAATATTTTAATATTAAAAAATACAGAGTATACTACTAGTCTTCGTCGTTCTGGTCACTTCGGTCTTCCAAAAATCCCAGCTCAGGAGTCCCTTCAGGAGTTTCTCCTTGATAGGACTAATCAAATCTTTCTTTTTTAAGGGATTTATTGGTAATGGTGCATTGTAGGAACAACTAGGTAGATTCATGTTATCCTACTGAGACCTTGCCAATCTGTTTGATCCTGACTGTCGTGTGCTCCGTAAATCTAGAATGCTGCATGGCTCATCCTCTGAAAGAGAACATTTAAATTTTATGATTCCAAACTCTTTCTCATATTGCATCCATTTAATATGTAACTAATTATTTTTTTGGTTTCTGTATCTAAATTTCTTCTAACTAAGTGAGTTGTCAAAAACGCAGAAAAGGAAATAAAATCTTTTTGAGTAATTTTCTCAACTTTGAATGTTTTTTTGCACCTGACTGATCCCACAAAGGTGTACCAATCTCTGGGACATTGTAAGATTTCTTCGCTCTTTCAATTCTAGCATGGTCTGGGCCGCACTCAAGATGCATATGGCCGGGAAGAAGAAATTTCTGATCAATAATAGAAATATTTTTTGTGAGTAGTTGCAACGTAGCTAAACATAATAGGCATGTTTATGTTTCTATTCTGGCCCCCACAGGTGTCTGAATATGTAACTACATGCGAAATCGAATCAGCAATACATTTAAGCTTTGTAAATAAATAAGATGCTATTTGCTCCGAGCCGCTTCCACCAATTGCCTCATGCCACATGTAGCACTCTGTACCGCCTTCTTCAGAGCAGCCACGTATTGTCAGGTTGTATGTCGACCAAAGACGCTTATATAATGAACGTAGCTGTCAGGAATGGAGTATCAAGAACTTGTTGCAAATCAAAAATGAGTACAATTTTTTTTGTATCACGAATACAGCTCTCTTTAGCCAGCCGTTTCTTTTCATAACCATCATCAGCCAGTTTTGTGTGAGCCTCATAGTTACTTTGAACTTTCGCTTTCTCTTCTGAATTCATGCACTGCTTCAAATTGAGCAGAAAAGAATCGCATGCTTTGCAAGTATCCGTTTTGGGTTGCTTAAACTTGTAACCAGTGTTTTGTACTCCTCGGTAAACATGCTGTACGATCCACAGTCCATTCTCCCAGATAAATCATAATCATGTTTATATTCCTCATACATTTTCCTCATATTAAGATAACTTGAAAGGTGTGTCCTGCTGGTATATCTGCGATTGTAATGACTGTCGTACTTAGGATATTTGTCTATGTTTTACCTCATTGTTTCGCGTTGTTTTGTCATTTTGTTTTTTGGTTCTTGACCATGCACTGGTTCTGGACCAGAAAAATCTGTTCGCTCTATTGCATTTCGTGCTACTTCAAAGGGGTGATCCCGGAAGTACTCGACCAAAGCTGCACCTTCCTCCTTAGTTTTGATTCTAGGTCTTCCGGGAGGCTTTTTTTTGTCGAGGGTTACAAAAACCTCCCATCTATTCTTTATTTTTTGAACGGTGTTTTTATTTTTATTCATTAAACGGGCAACTTCTCTAACTGGCACACCATCTTCTAGATAAACCTTTATTTTAGCCCTTTCAACGTAGCTCCACTGAGGCATTTTGTATTTAATTTAAAAGCTTCGCAATCATTCCTTCAAACTATTTTTTAAAAGTTAATTTAAAACTGACGCATATTTTAAAGTCATCTTGACTTTTGAAAGTGACATTCTTTGAAAATCTGATTTACACTAGTGTAAAATCGCTGTCCCATTGTTTTTGAACAGAACTGTACATTATGCAGTATCGTAAGTACTTAAAAACCTAACCATATTAATTTGACTCAACTATTGTTGCATTTCACTCAATAATGTTACATTCTAACCTAGAAATTTTCATTGTCTATTTTAAGTTTATATTACGAATATATACCTAGATACAAATTGACTAAAAAATAAAAATGACAAACTCTACATTATTTACTTTTAACAGTTATTTAAGTAAATGTGATTGGCTACTCCAATGATAAAAGCCGAGATAAAAACTATGCCACATACCTAGGTGGTTTTTCCTGCTAGATAATATTACCTATGGTAATTCTGTATCTAGCCAATAGTTTTATTGTTCCCTTTGCACACTATTAAAATGAATGTTTTCTACGACCGTGCGTGAAATATACTTTTACGCATCGCTACTAATGCGTGAAGTACACGGGTGCGTGAAGGACAACGTATTCCTTATGGGATTTATTTCACGCATACTTCCATAAGAGCCCATGTAGGCGCGGATCCAAAATGAACAGGTAGCTATGCTTGTCCAATTTTGATTGAAATTCTGCGAGCTATGACAACTGTCATTAAAAATAATGATTATTGTGTAATTACGTTGATCCTGCAAATATTGTTAGAAATTTCAAAACTATGGACTCAGATTCTGATCTGGAATTATGTGGTACTCCACCAGAAATAACAGCCGCAGCCAATGTTGCAAGCGAATCGTTATTGCCGAGCAAATCCCTCAAAATTTACGAATGTGCTTATTAAAAATTTGGATCCTGGCAAAACCAAAATAAGGTAAATTCATTTTCCGAAAATTTATGGTCGTAGAAAAAGTATAGTGTGCAACACGGGCGTGAAGACTTTTATACACTCATGTGATATTGCGACCCTCGCCTTCGGCTCGGGCAAACATCACATTCGTGTATAAAAGTTGCCTTCACGCACTTGTTACAGAATATACTATTATTTGTGAATAGACCACATTCTGGATTTTGGTATATTTGCATTCAGACTTAAAATAACGTTTCCCAAAAATTTCGGTTTGTCTTCCATTGGATTGTAACTCTAATGGAACAAAAAACAATGTATCTTCGTATTAACCTTACATATACCCCAAAGATACTATTCGGTAAAATCTAATAATTTTTAAAATAAGTCAAAAAAATAGCAAAACTATAGCGATGCACATAATATACTTGAAAAATTTTAATGGTCAATCTTAAAATGTAAGTATTATCTATAATACTTCAATATTACTACAAAAGGAAAGTGATTTAGAAGAATCTTTTGAGGCAAACGATGCTAAAGGAATTGCTCATAATACGGACTCGAACCGACATGAACCTAATATCGATGGAGTTGGTGCAAATACTGTGGAACTACAACCTATTGAAAATTTGATGATCGACTTAAAAAATATGGTGGAAGATGCCCAGATGAATCTACAATAATCGTAGGTACAACGGAGTTCTGAAAACGACATCATCGAGGAAGTCACAAAAAGTTCACATTCTAATGCAGAAGTCACTGGAGAGAGTACGGATGTAGAACATAGTAATTATGGTAGAAACGGCAATATGTTTACTAAAAAAAGATAATTGCGTGAAGATAAAAAAAAGCTATACGAAACAGAGGGTTTCAGGTAACGCTTATATAGGATACACAAAAGTAGACAGCAGAATTATACGAGCTGTACCTAAAAAAAGCAGAAAAGTAAATCAAAGATGTGGTCATGCCGAGAATAAGAAAAAAAGTGAAATAACGTTCTTTTGCAGTTTCTGAAAAAGGGAGAGAAGATTTGTTTAATTATTTTTGAGAAATTCCTACATGGCAAAAAAAAAGTAAGTCAAAGGCTTAGTAAGTACAATCATAAACCTAACTACTCCGAATAGACGCTCAGTGGGCATAGGCTATAGAAAAATGCTACAATTGTATCGAGAGATGGCGCCACCATTATTACGAATTAAATTTTATCGTATTTCGTCGCTTGCCAAACAACGGCCAAACGCCTTTCAGAACTCGGGTCGCTCGCACTGTTGCCAAATTTAAATGTACTTAAAATAGATTATGTATAATAATTAAATATAAAAAGAGGCTTCTATTTTATTTCGGTTATTTACCTATGATTTTAAATGTTGCAGGACCGGAGTTTTTTTATTTACAGTTAGTGGTTTTTTATTTTTTAGTAACAATTAGAAATTACCTAGGTATTGTTATTATTGTTATTACGTACCTAGATAGGTATGATAATAGGCATAAACATACTTTTTTTAGTTATTTAGGCGTACCTACCTATTATAGGAACTTAACATAACATGTCCTATAATATAATTATATTTATGATGTGTAAAATTATTAAAAATCTTGTACCTACTACCATAAACCTAACTATTCGGCGTAGTTAGGTTTATGCTACTACTACACTACAATATATGAAATCTAAAATAACGTATAGGTACCTAGGTAGATACCTATCAAATCTGACCCCGGATCCGGAACACTAAAAATATTAAATAGAAACGCTCATTTTGCGACTATTCATCAAAAACTGTTTCGCGGAAAACTGCGGCCGGTCCAGCGCGATGCATATGAACTAAGGTAAGACATACGTGCTTGCTCGATCCTCCAGCAAAAAAACGTGCGGAGCCCTGTACGGCGCGCGTAGCTAAATTTTCCAAAAAATCGCAATTGCAGCAACGCAGGATTCCGCAGGAACTAGTTAGGTATATGGCAGGATCAAGTGTTTGCGGAGCTCTCACAATTCATATGACATTAATTATTATTCTCCTATTTTTGACTATAATATATTGATATTATTATTGTTTTCAACATGTCAGACATCACCTGTTGTTTTTATAACTGCAATAATAATCGAAGAAATCACGGGATTAAATTATTTCGAATTCCCTTAAAGAACGACGAACTTTGCAAAAAACGGATTTTAAATAGTGGAAAGAATAAAACTTTCAATGAACCTTAAAGTTAATCTGAAGGAATAAAATTGGGGATTAATCAAGAACTTTATCGAAACCTATAATAGTGGGCATAATACCTCGGGCTGTTTCATACGGGTATCTCAAATTTGAGATATGACGTCATCGTCAGCTTTTTTTTATTATTCTTTTATAATATATATTTTTTAAGTTTCAGTTCGGCACATAGTAATCGACGTGTGCTAGCATAGTTTAGTTATCGAAAAAAAATATCTCTCCTTTACGCAATTTATTCCAAAGTTAGAGACTCGTACTGTATACCTACGAGCCGCCACTGCCCATTACTATACAGAGTGTTCGTTAATGACATGCTAATACTTAATTTAGGTTGATTCTTGGACACATTGAAGAAAAAAACTTCCTATCAATGTATGCCCTAAATAAAACAATTTAACTTTTAGATACAAAGGGAGGTAAAGTTTAAAAAAAAGAAAAACATTTTTTTTTATATAATAAGTGCGATTCTATTGTAGATATCTTTATGAAATTGGGTACACGTCTTTTAGGCGTCAAGATGTATTTTCTGTTGTACAGCCAGTTTTTTTTTCAGTGGCGTCCGTACCAGTTTTGCATTGAATATTTTTGAAGAAAAAAATGGTACGCACTTTTATCTTAAAATAAAAATCATTTTTGAAATCCGCATACATTTCTAAACAAATTTGATCAGTTGGTGTTTTTAAGTCCGATGCAAGGCTTTGGCTTAAAAAAATCAATAATCGTTTCTTTGCATGGTCATAACAATTATTACGTTAATGAGAATATCACAATGTAGAGAATTAGATTTTATTTTTTTAGGTGAAAACCGTGTATATATATATTATCTTTTAGAAATATCAAAAGAAAGAAATTGGCTGTCAAATGTCAAAAAAACGCATAACCTTAATTTTCTTAAATGGAACACCCTGTATATTATTGCATATTTGGATTGTGCGAAAAAGTCTAGACATATTTCATGAATAATGTCCTATACCTATCTCTAACGTTTTTTTGAAATGTTGACAGTTGAAAATCGAGCATTTACCAAGTTTGACAGCTTGTAAAATCTAAACGGCTCAAGATAGAACAAAACGGTTTGCACATTCCTGTATTGGTTTTTCATAAGCGATCGTATGACACTAACTTTAGATTTAACCAGAGGTTAAAAAATTCTGGATAAATTTAACCTCTGGTTAAATAAAAAGTTAGTGTCATACGATAGCTTATGAAAACCAATATAGGAAAGTGCAAACCGTTTTGTTCTATCTTTAGCCGTTTAGATTTTACAAGCTGTCAAACTTGATAAATGGTCGACTTTCAACTGTCAATATTTCAAAAACCGTTAGATATAGGTATAGGATATTAATCATGAAAAATGTCTACATTTTTTCGCACAATCCAAATATGTAATAATATACAGGGTGTTCCATTTAAAAAAATTAAGGTTATGCGGTTTTTTACATTTGACTGTCAATTTTTTTCCTTTGATATTTCTAAAATATAATATATTAAAAACCATACAACTTTTGAATTTAAGTTTTTTTTTTGTATTACCTTTAATTACGGCTGCAGGTGGGTGTCAAAATATAATGAATAACCCTGTACATAACAATGCCGATTGCAAATTTTAATTTCTTAACCCAAAATTCGACAGCATTCACTGTTCTCCACTACTGGGTGGTTCTTTTACTCACTTTCCAGGTAAAACTGATGATGACACCGGCCGAAAGCGCTCTATTACGCTAATTTAGAGGTCCTTTTGGAGTTAAATTTTATGTATGGAATACAAAGAGTGTTTCATTTAGTATGTTTCGTACATGCACACAGCTTTCAATCTCAACTTATTAAATTTAAGGGCGCATTCCTAAAGTAATTTCATGAAAGAAAGTTCATCTAAACATGGGGTGTTAAAAAAACGGTTTTTTGTAAATATTATAAATATTCTTAAAAGGACTTTTTTGAAATTTGGTAGGTCTATTTTTGGTGATAAAAGTCTATTTTAGCCGTCACGAATAAAATTATTAAATTTATTATGCCTCGGGGGACATCTTTCCAATTATTTTTGTTCGAGAAATGTACGCCACTAACTTTTTTTGTAATTTTTATTAAATGAAGCAACTAAAAATACAACTTTTTTGCTGCTATAATTTTGTACCTATCTGACATCGCTTTCGAGAAAAAAAAATACCTTTTTATTATATGTTCCTGGCTCTTGCAATAAGCAAGTTGTTTTTTTTTGTTTCAAATTCCACAAAATATTTTAAGAAAATTTGTCATCGCTTGTCTTAAATTAGTGTCCAAACAAGGCTAAAAATATCTGAGTATAGGTCAGGGCGGAGATATTAATAACAAAATTTAACACCCAGTATCTAAAAAACAATGCATTTCCAGACCCATGTTTATACAGGCTTTTTTTCATGAAATAAGTTCACCAATATGCACTTAACTAAAAAATAATCATTCTGTGTAGAAATTTATTACACCAGAAGAAGAAAATTCTTCGTTGTTTTGCAAAAGTATGAATATCACAAAGTTTCGGAAAACAACAAATATTTTTTTTACTGTAATAAATTCCTACACAAAATGGTGTAGTGATTATAAGACATCAATAAAAATGTAACCAAGGCAACTAAATGTTAAGTTGCCTCGTCGTTTAAAAATCTTTAGTCATTTAATAAATTAATTGGCCAAAATAAAAAAAAGCAAGTGTATCTCGAAAACATGACAGATGTCAAATATCTGACAAACTTGTTTTTTTTCTAATTAACTAGGCAATTAAACTGATGCATAAAACAAAAAGTTCGACTCACGCATAAAAATTCTCGGTCCGATTGAATTTTCGAATTGTTTGCAATGTCTTATTCCAACCCCTACCAAAATGAAATATTTCCGATAAAGTATCTTTTTCTCAATAAAATTTTCTACAACATAATTCAAACCGCATCTCGATATCTTTTTTTGTTCAAAACTTATGACGCAATAAATGTTTGAAAAAAATACAATATCCTTATTATTATGTCCCGTGATTTAGTAAAAAATTGTTTAAAAACAAGTTTTTATTTATATGATCTAAAAACAAAAAAAAATGGAACTAAATTAAATAATAGCAGACCTGGAAATTGATCTTGATAAAAGTAATTCTAACAATCTTTTTTATGTATTTCATAAAATAAATTAACACAGCTAAATCCCAGGAGAAGCTCTTTTATTATATTGACTGTAAAATGTAATAAATTGATGGGTGTGATTTAATTTAATGTTTATTTTCTCTTTTTAGAGCAATCTTGTTTTTTTACGTCAGGGTTTTCGCTCTAGTTACAATGCGCCGCTTACCTCAGGACTCATACCTACACTTTGTTTTACATATTCTGAGAATTTAACGAGTAATCTGTAATGCCCCAATAAGTAAAAAATATAAAATTTTCTTCTTGAAATGCGGAATTTAAAAAAATTATTTCTTAGTCCACCTTAAATATCCAATTTTTAAAAAAACTGTATGATTTTTTAGGGAAATGCAGGGAATAATTTATATTTCCATAATTCAGGTAAAAATATTTAATTTTTCCCATGAAATGCGGTATTATTAAAATTTTTATTTAGTTAGGATTCAACGAAAGAATAAATGAAGATCTGATAGAGATGTTGACGACGATAAGGCAAAAGTCATAAATTTTCGTCTATTTAGTGATTTTTTAAATTGAATTATTATACTTACCTACATACTTACAATTCAATTTCGTGTCAACCAACTAGTACATATTGATGTATATCCTACTTCATACATAAATTGTAAAAATGTATTTGATATTTTCTATCGTTACATTTTTATAGTAATTTACTAAATAATCCCATTTTATTTCGCCTAAATTAATTTAATGGGTACCTACCTACTTACAAACGTGTTATTATACGTCTTTTAAAAATCGGTTTTGTATTTAAATAATTAATGTTTCATAATATGTTCATAATAATTATTACATACGTAAAAGAGATATATTTTATTTTCTAATTCAAACGATTTCGTTATAAAACCATAAACCCAACCATAGTTAGGTTTATGATGAACCTCAAACTCACATTTGTTTTAAGACAACCGGCAATAATGCATGATTTTACCATTGAATTGCGCGCCATCTCATACCGAGTAGCAAATGTAAGCGAGCCGAAATTGAGCTTTGGACGCTCGCTTGGGCAAGCGAGAGTCCAAATACAATACGTTTTTATGCCGTTTAACTGAGCGTCTATTCGGAGTAGTTAGGTTTATGGTACAATAAATATTAGAAAGAGGAGGTCGCGAAAGATAGGTTCAAATGGTGTTAATGGAACATTATCAGCCGAAGAAACAAGAAATGATACAGGAGAAGAAGAACAAACACAGCAAAGGGCTATCAGAAAAATGGAAGGTCATGATATTTTTTGCCGAAAGAAAATAGTGAGAGGGTTCGAGTCGGTCGTATTTTTTTTCTAATCACATTTTGCCTTGGTGAGGACACCTTTAAAAACCTGAGATGAAAAGGAAAATGATAAAGTTGATGCTGGAGAAGAAGAAGTTTGCTAGCCCACGAGAAAGCAAAAAAAAATTGAAGATAATAAATCTATAAAAGCCACGAAAAGACCAATGTGGCTTCTGCTGCAGTTACAAGCTTTGATATATTTTAGATGAAGAGTACCAGGCTCACATACAGCGAAAAGAGGCAAGAGATGAGAAAATTTCGAATAATGACCACCTAGCTGTTACAATGGATCAACACAGTATTCTTCTATGCCCTAAAACATTGCAATCTGCCATGTATTATAAATTTAAATTGCAATAATTTCACTGTATATCACCTAACAAATGGAGATATAACTCTTTATGTTAAACGGAGGTATTACCTCTAATGAATTTACTACCCGTACTTGGATTATTTGTCTACCGAAAAAGAAAAGTACAAGATTATGACGTAAATTTCAGACGGTGTGGTTATCAAAACCGCAATCGAATCTTAAGTAGCGCCTTACGAAATTTTGCAGTCGAGAATAATATATTCATAGAGCAGATATTTCTCACTAAGGGTCACACAATGATGGAAGCAGATTGTGTTCACTCGACCTGGGAACAAGTTTTTTTATCCTCCCATCAATTCACCAAGCGATTATGTAGTTAGAATGAGATCAGCTAGAGCTGAACAACCCTACAATGTGGAGGTTAGTAACTATGATTTTTTCAAAAATTATGGAAGTATGAATCTCGCTACTCTGAGACCAGGCCAGTCTGTTGGAGAGCCTATGATAACGGATGTATCTAAAATTAAGAAAATTGGTTAGTCATCAGTATGCAGCAGACCAGGGAAATTTGACACAAGTTTATAAAAAACCACTGCTCATATCAGAATCAAACTTCCAAGATCTTTGGAGTCTCAAATGGGCTATTGAAAAGGAGCACCATGCTTTTTACGATAGTTTATCATTCTAAACTCATAAAAAATCCAAAGACAAACAGACACCTCGTGAAGCTGCAGAATGCGTAGCTGAATTCGAGGAGAAAGGAGAAGTTGTAAAAAATAAAAAATATATTCCGAAGGAACAAAGCGGAAAGAAAAAAGCACCTGAAAAGGAAAATCAGTCACAGGCAAATAAAAATGGGAGGAATAATAAAAAATTAAGTGTTTGGTTTTATTTGTATAGCTATCAAGAGAATTTGGTATTAATTTGACATTTTTCTACTTTTGTACTTCATAAATAATTTGTTAAACAATCGTTACTTTGATTACATGTCAGAGAACCTGGAAAATTTAAAAATATAATATTTTCAAAATCATGTCCTTGGCCTTAAAATAATGTATTAAATAAAGCACTATTTTCATCAAAAACTTGTATAAACCCTTGCTTTCTTATAATACTAACGATTATTATTTCATCTTAGTTCCCACATAAGATTTTACTTTTTTTTTATTTGCTTAAAAACGTCTGCAAAAAGCTACTATGTACCTATTATGTTCTATTTTAGAATACTCCTATATATTATTTACGGATGATTGAAACCTCCTATGTAACAAAATGTCACATTAATACTAGATTCTAAAGTATTAATTCTTATTTTCGGAAGTATCTTTATATTACTGAGCTTGTTTTTTGTAGATAATGCATTAACTTGTAGTAAAAAAGCAAAAACAAATATTTTTTCTCTCTCCTGTAAAATGTATACTTCTACACATAGGAGGTATTTCACTATCGACTTAAATTGAATTCAATGATTAAAAATATTTATATAGCTTAATCTAATGGAAATATAATATCTAAAAACACATTTAGGACTTTAACAATAGAAACGAGAAATATTTTTAAGAGTGAATGAAACATTCCGCCCATCAAAGTCGCTATGCATTTTTCGGGTTAGTCAGAAAATAGCAATGGGCAGAGCTTAACTAAGGGACGTTTCGCAGTCTGTGCTGAGCGACACTAACAATCCCATTCAACACTGGGTATACCTTGGTCATAGGATCAATATGTCAATGCATAAGGGGGTAGGGCAATTTGTTCTTTATTAAAACTAGCGGTACTAACTCTAGTGCCACTTTGTGCCACTTAGCTCGCTGCTGCAGAGTGTGCAAATACTCTTTAGGCCATTTTGACTAAAAGTCTTGATGAATGCTTTATGTCAACTAGCGACGATCCAAGTGTGAAAGAGGAACAGAAGTGACGTCAGCCTCTGGTGGGGTTGCTAAGGATGCCCTGGTCAAAAAATTGACGGGAAGTCAGAGCGGTCAAATCATGAGGATCTTTACTAATTGAAGTGAGTGTTTTTGAATTTAGCAAGACTTCATTTTTTTCATAGGTAAATATTTGGGAGACAGTGACCCTATACAGGTGAGTCTTGTTCGTTTCAACCTCCGTTTTCCACAAGCCTCCAAAATAAGAGCTGCCAAGTAATAGCTTCTTGACATGCAGCATTTTTTACCAAATTAGCGAATTGCTTACTGGCACTTACAAAATTGGTACCACAATCGCTGTACAAGTGTTGACAGCGACCACGTCGAGCGATAAACCTACGTAAGGCAGCCAAAAAAGCATCTGCTGACAAAATGGATGCAAGTTCCAAGTGAAGAGCCTTGATGGAATAGCAAACAAACAAGCAGATATATGCCTCGGTTGATTTGTCTCGGTGGAATTTCCAAATTGTATATTAAAGGGCCCCGCAAAGCTAACCCCTGTATGCAAAAAGGTGTAACGCTCAGTTCCCAAACAAATACAAACGTAATTTACATAAATATACAAGTTTACAATAATCTCCAACTTCACAATAATCTCCAAGTTCACAATCGGTGGTACAGCCTGTAGTGCAGGAACAATGGCGACAATATGACAATTAATATATAAATATACTAAAGATGCAATGTTAAAAGTAACGGTTTAAAGTTAATTAGTACTTTATGTTATATCTACGGGGCCCTATAAATATGAAGACGTGATCACGTGTCGTTTACATGCCCTTGATTGGTGCTATCAACCTATACGGTACAAAATTATGATAACTTCTTCTACTTCTACACTCTAAATAACTATAATCAATAAGCGAGAAGTTAACGTGCTAGTTCCAATGTACTAGATTCATGTAAGTAACATATTCACCTATTAAATAGTATCCGTACCAGAGGTAAACCTATATGATTACGCGTCGATACGCTATGCTTATATGCGAACAGTTTCAAAAATATTTATATTATACGACGCTGAAAAGAAGTAAAACACGCGATCAAGACTACGCTGAAATGAATTAATAACACGCCAAAACTAACCGGATTAGCTGGATAATCCAGTATACCTATGCTAACTATTGAGAATAATTCGTTACTCCCCAATAACTTGAATGTAGCTATCTTTTAAATCAAGTCAAACCATTAATACTTTCATTAAGCAAACTCATCCGAAACTTTAATTTAAGTAGCCCTAAATCACCAATCAAATAAAACACAATAATAAAATTAAATAAAATAAAAGTCCCAAAATACACTAGGTAATATCCGAAATTAAGACTTATCTGATACGTTATCAAGCCAACAGTGAGTTCATCCAGGATCCAGGTGTTCGTCGAATCACTGGAGCGTCAAGGTGGAGAAGACACACTCCGTATGTGTTGACGCTTGGAACAGACAGCGAGTCACGCCACTGACTTGATGGTTACTCCGAAACCACGTGTGGTCGGAGGAGTCTCAGTATGCAGTCTGGAAACCCAGGTAGGAGACCGGAACATAAGAGGACAATGGAAGGCCCATAAAACCAATGATACAAAAATAAAAATCCAAAAATCCAGATTTAAAAATAGAAATCCAAAAACCCCTGAAACAAATAGGGCAAAACAGAACAGTGATCAAGCCAAAATATGAAGGAAACAGGTACGAAACCTCAACAAATCAAAACAAGATCTATTTCAAAATTACTCAAACAACATACCTTTAGAAGTTAAACGGGGTTCAAGCGTGTGGAAGCTCTCGAAAGCCAAATCCCCAAACGTGATTGCAGGTGGTCGAATCTACAAATCTTCCTTCATCTACAATCATCCATCAGACGAGAAACCATCGACGACCACAATCCTGCTCGAGGACTTCGTTGAATAATCCCCTAAATAGGGCACTGTATATTTCACAATAAATATCAGTATCTCAACGAAAATTCCCAATTTCGAGAGCTCGGCACTGAAACCTACTGGTTCCTTTACGAACACATAAAGACTAAATTGGCTTGCTCCGAAAATGACGAGGCTAGCACAATTAACATCGCGCCGGCTCAACATACTATGTTGCCAACAGCGTCCCTATTTGTGACAAAGTACTAGAAAGTTATGATGTCATACTCGCCAAATCAAGCGCTAAAGCGACTCATTATCGAAATGATTGAAATCAGTTAGAATCTACTTTGAAATGCTTGGTGAGAATATATAACACACGCGTTATGCGGCAGTCTAAAATTACAATCAACACGCGCCACTAATAGCGTTATGCCAAATAAGGCATTTAGTTGGCAACCGTATCGACCGTGAAGGCCACGCGCTTGTCCACAAAGCTGTCACTTATACCTCCAAAACTATCCCCACACACTATATGAAATATAGAAAAATTTCCCTCGCGTAGGTAGAATCTACTCCGAGCTGAAATATTATCGAACTTTAATAATGGAGAGTCCTTGTAATACTGCTTCAATATGCAAGCCTAGAGGGCTAAACATTGATACCATCCAATATAATCAGCAAATTCAAGCGTATGATAGCTAAATCCAACAATAAATGCAACGCGAATTAGAGTGGTTCTAGAGTCGATATCTATGGATGGAACCGATGCGATTTCCACCGACCGTCTATAGTCTATGGTCCAAATTCGAAGTGACATGACATACTTCTAACAAACGTCAATGTTTCATTCCCAAACTGGAAATATTCCGTAATCACCTAAGCACTACAATATGTTATCAAGTATAAAGGCAGCATAATAGGACAAAACCAAGGGGAAAATACCAATATACAACGAAGCTATGTGGTTCCAGCTGCAACAATATATCGGGTGTGTAAAGTTAATTCGTTGAAAAGAAGGCATGTGCATTTGATATATTAAGACATAAATATGAAATATTTGCTTTAGAATACCTAGTTTAATGGATTGGGTTCCATGCTTTTCCAATACTAGTACTATTGTGGTGTTTATATCATTTTTGTAGTCTATTTTAATAAATAATATGATGTTTGATTATTTTCCTCCAGAACGTAGTCGACTTTTACGTAAATTTATTTTGTTCCTTCGCTATTTCGTCCAGAAAAAAAATAAATGCGTATAGGTCATCGTATGTAATCGTAGCCCGTTCAAAATCGTTTAACTTGAGTTAAACAGGAAAAAGGTGGTCACCATCATAGAAGCTTAAATAGGTTGCGGTTTTGTTATCCAGCAAGCAATACACTTACAAAAAATGTGGCGAATACAGCGCTTTGAAGACAATAACCGGAAATGCTGTGATATTAAGAACAGAACGGTTTGAATCCCTGCGTGGAATACTTAAGATGGTAAAATTTAACAATTATATTAATAAGGTGATGCTTACTAGGCAAAATAGTGGGAAGTATACGATCGAGTGAAATGGGCGCTCCCTACAACTCTGAAGATACCATTTTCCTCAAGAAGTAGGGTGAGATTTCTTAAATATTTCCCTTTTTATTTTGGATATCTCAGTTGATAAACTAAAGACTGCCCATATTTTATTAAAGTCAAGATAGCTTCATGCATTTCTAGGGAGGAGGTCAACTCGATCCTCTGAATAAAAGTGACTTTATTGCTAACAAACGTCTTCCATCTGTGTGGAGAGGACTTTATCCAGAAGAGTGATATAGTGGAGTCTTATCACGGAAACACAGGTGTTTTAAAGGGAAATTTGATTTCATACAACCTACAGACAAATTGCACTTATCGAGCGAAAAGAACGGCAGCACAAAGTACCAGCCATGGTATAGATGCAACCTTTAATTTGTCGCAAACAAATTGTGTGATCACATCACCCTTTTTGTGAAGAAAAACTAAATTTCACATAAAACATGCATTTTACGGGAAGTGACGTCTTCAGAAATAAGTAAACGAGAGAGCTGACACAAAGATAAGTAGAAAATTTCTGAGGTGTACTTATTCCAAATTCGAACAATGTCATTGAAGGGTGTTTGATCCCACTCAAGCTTCAAGGACCAGAGTCTTTAAATAAGATGCTTTATAACGTGGCAAAAATTTTTGCCACGTTAGACAGCAAAAATCAAAAGCCATCAGAATTTGGCAACTACTGTAAACCCAGGATTTATTTTTGAGGGGCGAATCAAGGTCAGGGTTTAACGGAATATTCTCAATGGATAAGTGAGAGTTGAGGAGATCAGCCAATAAACGAGGACCATTGCTGCACAACTTTCGCAACGGAAACTCTCATTTTTCTAGCATTGAAATTAAATCTTGTTGTAGCACATTTGCCATAGATATTAAGAAAGCTCCGGAGAGGATATCATCTACATAGGAATTTTTCGGTATAACAGAAGCGAGTAGGTGATAATTTGGCTTCTCGATTTCAGCTAAAGTCATAAGATGCTCTATGGATAAATATGGAGCACTGGTTAAACCATGAGTTACTGTTAAAAGTCTGTAGTCAGACACAGGTGCATTCTGGGGAAAACGCCAGACAGTTTGTTGATAGTCAGTGCAAGGAGAAAAAATTCTGATTGGACAAAACATTTGTCTAATATCTGTAGAGGAGACTATGCGGTCTAGCCTAAACAGCAGCAATATCACTTTAAAGCTTGGGCCCAGGTATTAGACACTCATTTAAAAATGTTTGGCCGGGCAACTTCGCTGATCCATTAAAAACCACTCGTAAGTTTTGGTAGCACCAGCTAATTTTTGACCACAATGATGAGGGATATAATAAAATTTCGTTCTCCACGAAGCACCAATGAAAACAAGTTCCATATGATGGGTATCTCATATTCTTTATATAGAGAAGGATCTTTCAGCAAGAATAGAGGTTTTTCACCACAAGGACTTTGCTCTTCGGAAAAATTCCAATCAACCATTTTAATCTCTTGAAGTTGTTTTAAAAAATATTGGCTCACAGCGACCATCTCCCAAAAACTTTGTATCACCTTCTCAAGTGACGAGGATTCGGTGCATAAAAAAGTTTGAAAAGTGAGAGGTAGATTTATAGAATTGTAAGTTCTTCCCCTAAGGACAAATCCAAGAATAGTGTTTATTGCGGCTGGAGAATTACCATCTCCCGTCAAGCGACCATTTGCCAGGATATGTAAAAAAAGGTCAGCAACTAATAGAAGATCAATCAGACCTGGTTGGCTAAAACCTGAATTGGCCAGGATACAATTTCTAATATATGACCACTTCACTGTAGGTATGGGAAATTAAGCTAAGTGACCACAAATTTTTGATATGATGACAGCCTCAAAGTCAAAAAGAGGAGGTCTTGTTCCAGGGACGGATTTTGGTACTATCTTCTGAAGCACTATTGAATGTCTGAATTTGCTCTAAACATTGGACTAAATAGTTCAAGCTATACGAATGTAAACCTAGTCGCTTAATACAACATTAAGAGCCTGAATCTAACAGGATTCTAATTTTTTGGAAGGTGCCATGCACATCAATAATTCCTGCACGCAATACACTAGATTAATGAGAATTAGCGTTCTGCGACGAAAGCTTAGGAGTGTTGGGCGAAGAGTTTGGCTAATCGGTGTGATTAGTTTGGTTTCCAAAATGCAGCAGAGCGTGGTGTATCTGATTGTATTTGTGACAACAATGAGTAGACTGGCATCTTTGTGTTGTGTGGAATGGCTTAAACAGGATTTTATTACCTGATAACGATCTGACGGTGACTTTGATAAAAGATCAGGACATTTGTAAATAAGATGGGCATTTTAATATAAACGACATCTGATGACCAGGTGATTTGATACTATCATCGGTGACGCCACTATTTAGAAAATTAGATGACTGAAATGGCGGTTTAGGCTTAGGAGAGTCAGAAAATAGACCGACTTTTTTCTCGTTTCTAGTTAACGACACGTTATTCGAAGCAGCCAAAATGATTATTCAAATAAATCCATCAATTCAGAGAATTTTAGATACTTTGTGGGATCATGCTGTAGAACCAAGCTAATGTCCCAACGGTCGGTAGGTAAACTAAGATTTTTTAAAGAAGCGATATTACCTGAAAAGGTATCAAGTTGAAATGTGAAATCACCGCACCGACGAAATTTTTTTTTGTTTTTCGAGTTTAGGCTTTATGGCATATTTTATGTACTGAAAATTATTTAAAATGAAGATTTAAGTTATTAGTTGTTTATATGTTTTTACTTAAGCAACAATCCAGTAATATGATAAATGTCAGTGCCATTGTTAAGTTGAAAGTATTTAAAATGCGGTTAAGTAATCAGGAAAAAGTTGAAATTGTACTTATTGGTGGCAATATTTATGGATCATTCTGAGATACTGCAAATAAATTTAATTCAAATCATCTTGAAAGAGAAGACATCAGCCATGTCGCTGTAGCTAGTGTTATGAAGAAATTTAAAGCCTGTTCCCGGAACTTTTTAAATTTAATAAAGCCGCTTGGATCGAAGATAACAGTCACGATGAATTAAATGTTCTACTTCATACTCAAGAATATCTCCGAGCAGGTTTAAGAAGACGACATAGACTTGGATTCGAAAATAAATGTTATAAAAAAAGTATTGAAAGGTGCTATTGTAAACCATTCGAACCAAAATTTGTTTATTCGCTGCTTCCAGGAGATATGGATAGTTGGTTCTAAAATATAATTTTCTGACGACATTTAGGACAAATTTCTGGTTACTGGAGCACCAATAATCCAAATTGGGTGGTCGAGTGTAGAAATCAAGTTTCATAAAGAAGTAAAGTTATGGTATGATATTTTGGGAAAAAAGATTTTGGGACCATATTTTTTTCGACACGAATCTAAATGCAAATAATTTTCTAAACTTTTTGCAAAGGGGAATTTATTAACTCTAAGCCAAATTTCGTATTTCTCTCTTTTTTACCACCCCGTAACAGTATCACTAACAGACGGGGTGGCCTCTAGCTGGCCTTGCATTTATGCCACCAACTGGGCCCGTTGTGCCCCCAGCCCGCATTAGAGAACCTCCACTAAATCTGGCTCGAGCAGTAGGCATTCCGTAAGTACATGGTATGGGGTCTCATCGTCCTCCATGCACCATCTACACTCCCCCTCCTCTGCAATTTTCAGCAGAGTCAGGTGCTGTCTAAACCTACAATGCCCTGAGTAGAATCCTACCAGGACCCTGCACTACTTCCTAGGTGGGCACAACAACCCCTCGTCTGTCTCATATCTAGGCACACTTTGTATAAGTAGGTACATAAAACAATTTATTGCCAAAACTTAAGAGCAGAAATAAATAATGTAGAATTATAAGCTTTTCGTGGACAAAGAAAAATAACAAATGTATTCAAAAACATATTTTAAAAGTTTAATATATTAATATATCTCCTGATTTATTGAAATAGCATTACCAATAAATTAAAAAGTTCTCACATGTTTCATGGCTTTAGAAATCCTGCCAAATGTAATTCTTCTGCTAACTCCTTGTGGTATTACCTACTATTTTAAAATATTATCAGGTTTTATCATTACTTGCTTTAGTGAATATTTTTAAGTAGTTAGTTCTTAGGCAAAGTATATAGTAATTTACTAGGCGGTGCGTCTAATGAGCTTACCAGGTGATAATTGAGTTTAAATCATCCTTAGTCTCGTCTTAGGGAATTATATGCACAACTACAAACCATTGAGTCCTTCTGACCTTATAACCAAGTTTTTATTATTGTCATCTCGAAATAGACGTATTCACTAGCCAATTATTTTACTTCAGTACTTTTGGAAATATAGCAAAGATATTATAAAATGTTAAACACGAAAGAGTTCATATCGACAGTTGTTCTTACAAAAAAAAACTAAAATACCTAAGTGAAACATTGTGTCGAACTCCGAAAAAGCTTGCCTTGTAACTTAATAAAAGTTTTTATTGGAACGCAAGGCTTCAACTTGTAAAATAATTAATGAATTGTCAGACTAGGTCGAACATTTATTATAGTTGTGGAAAAAAGAAATATTGCAACTTCGGTCCGAGCTCGTGTCTAACTAATTTCCGTAAAACTTTCTGAAATATGGCCCAGATGTGAATTTCAGGCATAGACATAAAACTTAACAGCCGAGAATTATAAGCACAACTCTCTGAGAGTTCTCTCTCTCAATCGGGATTAATAGATATTAAAAACCTAGTAAATGTCTGGAAAATGTCCCCTTAAGTGTTCTCCCGGTCGTTGCTTGTAGACAAAAAATGACGTAAAGCCCTTTGTCACGCAGGCTTGAGCGGGATAAAGAGTTCCATTGATAATACTCGTGGACCGTTTCTGTTCTATAGAGTTAATAATATTTTTTTTCCTATTTTAATCGATATAAACCAACAACGACGTTGGTATTGGATACACTCCGCTTTGAAACTGTCTTTGGGGCAATAATAAAGGGTTCGTTGAATTGGCACATATTTGGCATATAGGTCATTGTAAATTTGAGCCCTTACGTACAATAAACGATAAATTAAATTTAATAGGGATCTATACTTAATGATATCGCCCCTCTTGAATGATTTCTAATATTTGAGTTCAGTAAATTGTTTCGGCATCCACCAATAATTGTTTGTCAATTTTCTGAACGAATGCGATCTCAGAGTAAAATGAAAATTGATATCACCTTTCTGCACCATCATGAAAAAAATGTACCAGTGTGATCCACCCACATTTTGCTTCTAACCCGCTGATAGGTAGGTATAATGTTTCTTTAAATTTTAACAAGACGATAGGCAGAGCACTATCCTGTTAGCTGGCACCATCCTGTTAGTCGGCACCATTCTGTTAGCCGGCACCATCCTGTTAGCATGTGCCGACATGACGCGACCGATGACGCATGACCCTCCTCTTGCTTCGCTCGCTTCGGGGGCGCAACCAACAAGAACTAAGCCAACACGTACGCTTTCAACGAATCTGATTGGCTCTGTGAGAATACAAGCTAATGGCACAGCTTATATCGATGGTACTCTATGTACCGCCTTATTAAATTTAAAAGGCGCTTTAATAAAGCAAGAAATTATTAATAAAGTTCTTAATTAAGTTATTTTGTTACAATATATATCAAATAAAGTCGCACGTTTTTTGTAGAGATCTCATTCTGAGAGGCGGTACAAGAGCGCTGGCAGTCCCTTGTACAATTAAAAAAAAATCCTACGATGTTTCAAGAAAAGTAAGATACTTTATTTATTGATAGTAGCTCAGTATAACTATCATCGATGGGATTTCTAGGATTGACATAACAACATAATGCTTTTCTATCATGGTTTTGCAATGCATGGTTTTGTATGCAAGTTTCCATCTTTGTCATCGAACTTTTATTCTGCCTATCACATTTGTTGTACTTGTTTGTGAAACCACGCCTTTATCTTTAAGTACAGCACCTACAATTATTGCTGTAGCTTTGTCGGAAACATTCGTTTTTCACAAGCTAATGCAAGTGAAGGCAATGAAACTATAATCTCGATTGCTATATTCTCTTTAGAAGTTGTGGCTTTGGACCTTTTAGGTACCATTATGGCATTTTTCTCGGTGCTTTTAATAGGTATTTCTTCAGTTACCGAACTATTACTACTGGCTTTATTTGACTTTGATTGTGTTTCATTTAAATTTAAAAACCTTGACGATTCCTTTTTTTTCTTTTCATCCTTTTTTGAGTTTTACCAGTTGCCACGAGATGAATAGCCCACATAACCATTTTTTTCTCAGTTCGCCGGTCAATAAGAAAAATTTGCTGAACTTTGTGCACTTTACGAGATTTTTCACAAATTCTCGAAGAAAAATCTTTCCATTTACAAGCTACACTATTAAACAACTTTTTCCTTGCACTGACTTGAAATGTTGTTACACTTAATTTAAATTTGTCGTCATTCTTTCGAATTTTATTTTGCTACATTTAATACTTAAGACGCAATTGTCTATTTTTGGCAATAAAATAAAAAGGCACGCATTAAGGCAGTTTGTCATTTTTTTCTCAGAAATAGAGAGACACCTTTTACGTAAATTTACATTGTGCATTTGAAAAAGTTATCAGATTGGCATTAAATTAGTGTGATGCCACATTTGCCTTGGGCAATACTATTTAGCATGTTCTCACGGACACCACTGGTGAAGTTGAAACAAAGGCACCACTGTTTAAAAATACATTATTATGCCAAAGTAACTTATACCAAACTTGATTGTAATATTTCTAACCATTTTCAAAATATATTTATAGAACTGCTTTGTCGACAATAACTTAGGAATCGTAGGCCCACAGTGAATAAAGAAAAAAAAAGCAGATTATGGATTAAAAAGCTTGAAGAGAACTTTACTTTATCAGAAATACATGAAATATGTGTCGAAGGCTGTGTATAGTGCGTCAAGCGAGTGAATCTTAACAACGACTGAAGGGGGTAGAGGACTAGCACGTAAAAAATCTTGCCTTCCCATAGGCGCACGAGGTTATTCTTACCATATTATTATTGATAATATTGATTAGTTTAAGACGTTAAAATTAATTACAGTTTTTTTTATATTACAGTCTTATAGTACAAAATATGTCATATAATAATATCTCATTTTTATAATAAGGATAGTATTCTATGATATTATTTGTTGTATGTATTACATAAATATGTTGTAGTAATAAGTAGAGTTCGTTTCCCGAAGGTTTTGTATTTACGTCATTGACGACGTCGCTTAATTTGGAAAAAAAACGGTTTATCGTAGCTAATTCATATACATTCTCTAGCATTCAATTTTTGTATTAAAAGTTAGGCAATATTGAAGCAAGTATTTTCCAAAGCGCTCTTTACAGAACGTTCGGAATTGTTATGTAATAAAAATTTTAATTTAGATAGTTCAGTTAAAAGGGTTATCCGAAATATACAAAAATTAGTTAACCGCGTATAATAATCACCAAATGCAAGAAAAATATAAGAAAGGTTAAAAATCTTCAAAGATATCATCAAATTAAGGGTCTGATGATATATAGGTTGTGTCGATTTTACAAATTTTCTCTTTTTTTTCGCTAGAATAGGAGTGTCCTATAGAGTAGCTTAAGCCAAAAAAATCGGAGGATTCGCCACATTTGAGCAGAAAAAATATCCGCGTTTTGAGCCTAAATTGCCCTAGAAGGGCAAACTTCCACTACGACTTTCGCAGGTGTAACGTGAAAATATTGAAATTGTAACGTGAAAATAATGAAATTTTAGTAACCGACACCGGGGGCCTGGCACAGTGTTTCCAAAAGTTGCACATTTTCTTATGGGGAATAACAGTGTTGTTTACTATTATTTAAGTATATTTAATATTCCACTTCACGCATGACCCTCCGCTCGCTTCGGGGGTGCAACCAAACAAAACTAACCCAACTAACCCAAGGCATGCCGGAAATAAAAAAAAAATTAAATTTGTCAGTCGAAAATGCAAATATTTTTTAGTTTGTTTTTCCTCATTTGGGAATGTCTTGGGTTAGTTTGGGTTGAGTTTGTTTGGTTACGCCCCCGGAGCGAGCGGAGGTCCATGTATGAAGTGAAATATTTGACGAATATATACAAACAAAGGAATGTGTCTCTTTTATTCCGATGAATGAATGCAAATGCACATTGAACAAACATCCAAGCAGCCACGTTTACCATACGGCGGGCAATGATATCATTATGGCAGGATCGACCATCCCTTCATCTTCATTCAATCGGACTACTGGGGGTCTCGGTCAACAGTAATATGTCCTGACATGACCACGTTGCTAACGTCACAAAATCAGCCTCCCAGAAGCTTGGTACGCTATTTCGCAACAAAAAATGTATACACCGCAGCAGTTGCTCTTGCTTTACAAAGCGCAAATAAGACCCTGCTTAGAATATTGCTCACACCTCTGGGGTGCCACGCCAGAGCACACCCTAAAGCTACTGGATTTCGTTCAGAAGAGAGTTGTGCGTCTCGTCGCGGAGTTGACCCGGAATCTGGATAGTCTGGAACATCGCAGAGATGTGGCCGAGATGTCTCTGTTTTACAGATACTTTTACGGCAGATGTTCCCAGGATTTGGCTCGCCTTATCCCACCCCTGACAACGCCTGTCAGACAGTCACGACAGACGGCAAGAGCGCACCGGTTCGTCGTACAACTGAAAACAGCTAGAACATCGCTTTACAAGGACTCCTTTGTCTGGCGCACTGCATCACTGTGGAACTCACTCCCAGAATGCATATTCGGATGTAACAAGCAAGGTGTCCATTCGACTATGCCGAACGTTTCTTCATATGTGACGTGCATGATAGCATTTAGTCGGATGTCGTGACTGTTACATAGAACAACAAATAAGTATTCAATTATTTAAACACTTTATGCATGGCCCTCTGCTCGCTTCGCTCCCTATACGGGGGCCCAACAAATAGAAACTAATCAGGTGCTAACCAAAACTAACCCAAAATTTTTATTTTACTTTTTATTTTGGGATAGTTTTGGTTACCACTTGGTTAGTTTCTGTTTGCTGAGCCCCCGTAGCGAGCGAAGCGAGCGGAAGGCCATGCATGAAGTGTTAAAATAATTGAAGACTTACTTGTTGATTCTATGTAACAGTCACGACTCTGACTAAATGCTATCGTGCACTTCACATATGAAGAAACGATCGGCATTGCCGAATGGACATCTTGCCTGTTACATGCGAATATGCTCCCAAGACATCTGTTCCCCAAAACAACTATTCAAGACCCGTGTCAATCAACATCTTCGCATACACACCGCTCGTCGAGCAATATAGAATGTGCTACTGCAATAAAAAAATCATTGACCTAAATAAAAAAAAGAGTAGAGACATTTATAGCACAGCTTATTCACTACCAGCTAGTCAACTCTATCGAAATCGGAAAGTTGGGGTGTCGGGCACTGCGCCCTGAGCGGTTCAGTTCCACAGTTGAATTTAAAATGAATTTTCGCTTCAAAATACATGGCAAATTCGTCCGAAGCCTCGGCTATCGCCCTGAGAGGTTCGGAAATTTCGGATTTTTATACAATTGTGCGTTTTAAAATAGTTTTTAAACGGATTTTAGACGATAAAATAGTTATATATGCAACAAGTGTGTTGATAAAAAAATATAATTGAAATTGAATAAAAAAAAGGGTACTTTACACATGAGTAGCATACAAAATTTTTTCTACTACCGAAAAATATATGAAAAACAAAAATATTATTAAATTACTTTACGCACTAGTGCGCAAAATGACTTATTTTACGCACTGCACATAAAAAAGCCTATTTTACGAATAGAGAAGAGTGCGTACAGTGAGTACTTTACGCACGCTAGTAGAAAAAGCATATTTTAAATTACACGAACTGTCAAAAGTAGATATTATTCAGATGCCCAGGCGTTTAAAACAATATTTAGTCATGACCCTCTTCTAAAATTTGCAAAATGTGGTTATTGACTTTCCCAAATCAAAGGATGCCGCCGCAAGATGACTAGCTGGTAGTGAATAAGCTGCGCTTATAGCGCACCATTTTTCTAATGAATTTTGCTAACGAAACTACAGTAAACGTCTGGCAACAGTGTGCCTTCTTAAAAATCTTTGTTTTGGCTATTGTGACAGTTGACAGTAAAAAGGAGGATGGATATTTACAAGTAAAATTTAATTTTGTTTAATGGGGCTATGGCTATGAGTCGCTTTAAATTAGGACTGCTACAAAACGGAGGTCTCTCGTTCGACGCAAATGTATCCTAGTTAATATTTTCACCCGACAATTGATTTTCAGATGTGTTTTGTTTAAATTTCTAGTGCTTTTGCGAAGTGGTGCTGAAAATTTGTGTCAAAACTTGAAATTTGAGGGCATTTTTTCGGTTCAAATGTAGCGGATCTTTCGATTTTTTTGGCTTATACTACTATATAGGACACCCCCTTTCTAGTGAAAAAAGAGAATTTCCAAAATCGACAAAACCTATATATCACCAGACCCTACAAACCAAATAATATAAATAACCACATAGTTCGGCATCGGCAATTTCCACGCCAATGGCTAAAGCAAGTCGCTGCCGAAATTTTAAAATATGTAAAAGAAATTAGGTGTTGGTCTAGGGTCAAAGTGTATTTAATATATCCTGCGACCAATCACGAAATTGCCTCCCCGCTAAAAATCAAGTAAACGTCGCACTATTGCCTATTGTCGCGTATTTTAAATAGCTTGAAGGCGAATAAAATATAAACATTATAAATATTATAGTATACTTATTGCGTATTCCGTATTTCCCTGTGTAAATAAAATAGTAAATAATAGAAGACAGTAGTATTAAGGAAAATAACAAAATTAAGTACTCAAGTAGGAAATTTAAATATGTAAATTCACTATAGGAAACTAGACAGAAAATAAATTAAGATTATTGGGAAAAAAATGTGGCAGCATCTAAATACGCCAGGATATTTTTTGCCCGCATTCTTTCCGTCCAGGTTCTTTCATTTCGCAAACAGTACGAGACCTTGTATTTTGCAGACTTCTATGATGAGGAAAAACTATGAAATTATGCTTTGAGTTTGATATAAAATGACCAACTCATCATTCAAAACTTCACTAAGAAAAGCAGAATAATGTAAGGATTAATTTTTTAATAATTAAAATATTTATTTCAGTTAAAATCGAAGAAATTGCCTAAGATTTTAAGAAGAACCAATGTTGGTATTTTTGGTGAAGTTTTGTCTTTTTACGTTTACTTGCATATTTATACTTTTTGTTGGAACCTGATTGTAGAATACCTGGACCTATATCAAATTCCTTATTACGAAAATTTTGCTAAAACTCGATGTAGCAAGCGCCAGGTTCTTGTATAAGATTGAAAATCCATTATGCAAACATAATCTTCAATGGGCTAACATCACAAATTCGTTTAGACCGTTCTCTATTGTGACGATTATTACATACCCCGCTGTTGTCGCACAAAATTTAACCAAGAGAGGCTCTCGGTATAAATGACACTTTAAATTAAAAGCGCGGGTTTAGCTAACCCAAACAACAGCATTTGGCAACATCGTTTAGAGCAAAGCGTTGCCGATTCTATTATGCACTTTATGTGCACTCTCCCGCAGTGCTTAATGTAGTGTTAAACCACATATACATAATCCCGCAAAAATGCTTCAGATACGAACTAGAATTTTTATTTTATTTTCGGAATTTTTCTACTGGTAGATAACAAATCCGCTCTCTGGCTATAATTTTCAGAGCGATTTATATAATGCACTGGAATGAGAGTTCCTTACGATATATTACATTCTTAAGAGCAACTTTTATAAACACTATTATTAATGATAAGAGGTTTTGAAGCAAGAGGCAGAGGTTTGCAGATAATATTATATCATTAAATCTAGTTTCCTTCGAGAGGTTTATTTTAAATTGTTTATGTGATTGATTAGGTGTGGTATAGTTGTTTGTTACTATTGAGTTTCAACGTCTTTCTACATTGTTAATGAAAGCTAAATTATATCTACTACTAAGCTATTAAGGTTTTTATTCGCCAATCAATATACATTTTACCTATTGTTCGCATAATTAAATTTCAATTATCATTTAAATATTGACTTAATTTGTAGTTCATTTGAACACTAAATCAGTTTCCCATTTTCAAGAATTAGTTAGAAAAATGTCGAAATAACGATTTCTTTAGATATTAGTTATACATTTAAAAAAAACACTCATGAGAATAGTAGGATCATATGTGGACCAGATTACATTGCCTTTTAACATCTCTAAGTAAATTTCGGGTAACGTCATAAGGTTTTGGCCTTCTATTTCAACAATAACCTTTATGCATGGTAAGAGTGAACTGGGACAAGCTGACAAGCATGTGAGTTTCTTATATAAAGATAAATATTCAGTTACAGGGCATTCTATCATATCTTTTCCGTGGGGAACTAGTTATTCTTAATTCGATTCTTAAACGATTTGCATTTGCTTTGCTTCGGTTATCTTAGCATGTGGAAATGCTTTTCATTGTTTATTTTGTAATTTAGACTTTTCTTATTTGGATATTGATTTTCCAGAAAAGAAACGTGGTTGATAAAATGCAAATAGGGGTGAAAATGCGAAGGCAAACTTGCAATGTGTTCTTTTCAGACAGTTTACCTTACCTTATCTTAATGTTTGCTACCTGATGGAAGTTATTAGTGACCATATACCATCATAAATGTCATGTTGATTCAGTTTTCGCTGGTTTACTTTCGTTACACTCGTTAAAATTAGGATTATTTCCTATCTGACTTTTCGGAATCATGACGATTTAACTGTCTTGGTTGACTTTTTCTGTTGCGCATCCCGCAGTGGTACTACATATCGGTAATTAGAAGTGTGTTCGTGGAAACAGCTATGTATCGATCTTTGCTTTCTAATAGCTTGCTTTTGGGACCGCTTCCTGTGTGTTAATATTTCAGATTACGAGTGTAGTATATCGCATACTCACCGAAGTCGGAGGGCAACATAATTTAATAATGACAAATCACTAAACATGAGCGTCTTTAGTTCTGGCTTGACGTAATTGCTCAAGGGGATCAGGTAGTTCTTTAAACTTATATTGGATTTTTAGGATGTACATACCGCAAGCGGTGCATCGACTGCGATCTCTACGAGGTTTGAAACGCGTCTAGCTGGTACCGGAGGCCTTGATCCCAAGCATAGAAAATATTATCAACCGACGACATGACCACTAGCGCCTAAACCACAACTCCGCCCAACAATGTTGTTTACCTTTTTTCACAACACGCATTTGTATGAGACTGACTTTCTGGGAAAAGCAGATATGTGAAAGCCTAGCTCAGGTGGCAAAGCTGTGGTTTGGAATACGAGAGCAATGGGTTCGACGCCTGCAAGTTTCTTTTATTTATTATTTTTTTGACTAGTTTGACGTAGAAATACAAATTATTGTAAACGTTAAACAGCGGATTTAGCGTTATAAACCGTTGTCGGCCACGCATAAACCCAACAAGCCATTCGGCAGAAGTCGGGATCGGAGCTCCCGGCAACGGCTAGACGCTAGTCGAGCTTTGCAGAACTTCGATGCATTAGGTAGTGTATGAACTAATTAGGAGCATGTTTTGGTGATATATTGGGTAACTTTACAGATTTAGATAATTATTAATTCACTAATTAAATAATTATTTTCTTTGTGGTCAGGTGATTTATTTAAATTATTTAGTATTTGTCATATGAGAACCTTGATCAATATTTTGAAGAGAAAGGTGTGGTCAGTGAGCATAAACTTGGAAGAGATTCACTAATCTAAATCTGTAAGGTTGCGCGTAGCCTTATTTCATCCGTCCCGATCAGCAAAATATCAAACGGATTCCCCTTTCCTAAGTCGGTCATTGTGGTGACAATGTTAGTGCTCTAAGGTTTTTGACATACCTCTTGTTTGAAATCTATAGCTTATAGGCTTATTTCGAGTCTTAGGTCATATTAATGATTTGGTGTCTAGACTCTCTTTCATTACTGAGATTTTTCACTTTTCGGCATCGGCAGATTTTCAAAAACGCTTTACGGAATTTTTCCAAGTAAAAGTCTTTCCACAAGAGTAACTAAGGAAGTTCTTTTTTGATTATGTGAGGAGTCCTGTCTTCTTGGCCCCCCTCGCGTTGTCTGACATCGGGTCCTTCTTCTAGTCCATTGTGTTCGTAAGTATATCTTTCCTTCTGGAACTTACCTGGAGCGCGATCCACGAGATCCTTAAATCGGATCAACGAATTAAACTATGAGAGATTCTGCTCTTGAGGTCAAAACTTCTTTAACACGGGTGTGATTTAGTACTCGATGAAACTAAAAAGCAACACTGAAAAGAGGCGCCTTGTACGTTTCATTCTTAGTTAATTTTTATGCATGTTTCACTTCTACCACGTGTGAACTGTACACATGATCTTTTTATATCTATATTTGACTAGAGGCTAATTTATTATTACCAATAGCATTTGAACATATGTTTTTTTTCTCTTTTGAAAGCACATTCCAACTGAAACAAGATATATTTTTCTAAATAGACCAGTGTTTCAGGCCATTTGTGCGCCTTTGTTTATTTTATAGATACATTAACACTATAGTACTCTCGTTTAACTTAAAACAAGTTTAAAGTTTTTTTTTAATAAAATTGATCATTTGAATAACGCCTTAATTCGTACTACATATTTACACGGTTGTTTTTAATGAAATATTAATTGAATATAGATAATTTTGATTGCGTCCTACAAAACTCCGAAGTGTCATCAGCACATGATAATGTTCTGGTTAATTTACTAACGGTTCATTTAGCTTTTGTATTTACTTGCTTTACTTACTTGTTTCAAAATAGGTAATTATTAGTAGTTATAACTTGTCTAGTTTTCATTTATTCCTAACCACTGGTAATGATATAATATCTTTTATCTGTTGCGTAACAAACTTTTTTTGCGTGGCGTAATAGGTAAACATTATAGTCTTATTAGATGATTTTTCCTTCTGTTAATTGACGTAACAGATACGTTGTTTTGATAAACATAAAAAGAATACAAGTAAGATAAAAAAAATATTAACAATACATAATGATTCCAACTATGTTCCCATGCCACCTAGAAAGGGTCTGCAGAGTACTCATTTAGTGAGTAGTATGCTTTTTCAATGAGAACCTTCTTTACCCTTCTTTTAAATTCAGAAATTCATGTAGTTGTTGTTGAGCTTTGAGGAAGGTGATTAAATATATGAATATCCTCGTAAAATAAAGACTTCCTTGTTAAACTGGAAGATGGTTGGGGAAGTCTAAGTATATTTAGATTCCTGCTTGGCTACCTAGAATTATTCATCAAAAATCTATCTCGACTTTTAAAGATAAGGCATGCAGTCTCATGAATATATAGGCAAGGAAGCGCTATTTTTCTCACTAAGAAATCAAGGGCGACACGAATCAAGAGGTCTAGCCTTACAAATGTACCCATAAGCTCCTTTTTAATATATAGCAGCAATTGTATTTGGTAGCTGCTTGCATTTCCTCAGAAAGGTATTCCGTAACGAAGATCGATGCAAAGAGAGCAAAATACACCATCCTGCCAATATCTGACCCAAGCTCCTGAATAGCCACCAGGATTTCAAAACAGGCAGATTGGATTGGGTCTTGATATGAGTATCGAACCTGAGATTTTTATCTATGAAAATGCCCATGAATTTGCTTTCATATGTACAGGGTTGCTCGATCTCAAGTCTACTTATCGGGATCTATAAAATCGTAAGAGATACGGTGTCGGTCAAAATAGGACAACATTGCTCATTAACGTACCTAATAATATGCCCCTTAGAATTTCTTGTAAAGCGGTGTTCTAGGTGTTTCCAGTTGTACGACGAACTGGTGCACTCTTGCCGTCTGTCGTGACTGTCTGACAGGCTTTGCCAGGGGCGGGAAGAGGCGGGCCAGATCTCGTGAACATCTGCCGTGAAAGTACCTCTAAATCACATGTCTGAGCAATATTCTAAGCACGGTTTTATTTGCGCTTTGTAGAGCAAGAGCAATTGCTGCTGTGTATACAGTTTTTTGTTGCGAAATAGCGCACCCTGGGAGGATGATTTTGCGATGTTAGCAACGTAGTCATGCCAAGACATATTGCTGTTGATCCAGATACCCAGCAGTCCGAATGACTAGGATGAAGGAATGGTCGAGCCTGCCATAATGATGTCAAGGCCCGCCGTATTGGCCATCTTGGTAAACGTGGCTGCTTGGGTCTTTGCTGCATTGTACTGGCCCCCAAGTTTGAAATTTCCCCAGGTCTTGATTAATTAATCTGATCCTGTCTGCGATGATAAGTCTCAGTGGTTGGTAAAGATTTTTCTAATAAAAATTGAGAGACAAGGGTACTGTCATCTGCAAAACTGTAAATAGAATTATTTGTTTCGGTCAGCAGGTCATTAATATAGATGAAGAATATAGTTGGTGAAAGTATTGCCCCCCGAGGCATGCCCGTGTTAATGGCGAATGTGTCTGAAATGTGTCCATCAACTGCAACGTGGAGAGATCGGTTCTTAAGGAAACTGGCAAGCCAGCTACAGAGAAAGGCAGGAAGTCCGAAGGACGGCAGTTTGTTGAGCAATCCGTCATGCCAAACCCTGTTGAATGCCTCGAAAATACCCAATGCAATCGCTTGAGACTAGTTCTCAATGGCCCTACTTCATGTATGACTGACATAGGTCAATATATCTCCTGTCGATCTCTCTTTGCGAATTCCGTTTGATTATCGCTGATTATTCTGTTGTTCTCGAGGTACTTGAGTAGTTGCTAATTGACTACACGTTCCATGACTTTGGAGATTATGGGAAGCAAGGCAATTGGGCGACAGTTCGAGGGCTTGGTTTTCTTGCGCTTTTTTGGAACAGATTGTACTCGAGCGACTTTCCAAGAAGATGGGTATATCCCTTTTCGGTAAGACAGAGGAAAAAGTCTGGAAAAAATAGGTGTTAGTTCGTTGGCGCAGTTCTTTAACGCGATGGCAGGTATTTCATCTGGTCCTGATGCCTTTTCCGTATCTTGTTCCGTAACGAATTGATCAGTTGGGCGTCACCTTATAATGAAATACTAGCTCAGTCGCCAATTTGTAAGGATAAATTTAGTTGGACACTAATTTGTAGCGAAAGTTAATTTATTTAATATAATTAAGTATGAGATTCGTTTTTTTCTGAGGGGGTAAGTTGTCTCTTATATTAACTGAATTTTTTTATATTTTGGGCGCCAGAGTTCCTAGAGACAATGCGAACTAAATATAAATACTTAAAGATCAATAACTATAAAGATTAGAATATCAGAAATTTGCCCTTATAATTCGTGTCTCACAGACCTCTATCTTGCGATAAAATAAACGAAGGATTTCAAATGACAATATATTAATTTGGCAATTAAATTACAAATATGAGAATATGTGATGGTATCATGTAAAATGAGGATTGCAATTAAATTACAAATAAAATAATTGATGAAATTATTTGAAATATAAGTTTGGAATAAATAGACTAGCAATGAGAATTAAAACTAATGTAAAAGATTTAAAAAATGAATGAATGAGTAAAACGATAGCAGTGGTCTTTACAATTGATTAATCTTCTGATTGGCTAATACTTAGCTTGTCCAACTATCCTGTAACCATGCGATCGTATTGGGACTTCTACAGGAACCGCTTCTGCCTGTTCCCAAGTTATGTTAATGGGTTATTTCAGGACTTAAAGGTTGACCTAGTGTCAGCTCCCTCTACAGGTCTGCTACAGCGACGTGGACGAACACCTGCTACTTGCCAAGCCTGATGTTTTTTTAACCAACGTCGGATACATGCAAAAAAATAACCTAGTTTTAGACCAATGTATATCGCTAATTAAAAAATTATTCAGGGAAATATCCTGTGGACCTCAGTTAGGCTATTCCACAGGAGGAAGTAATCAACAATTTGAAAATTTACTGGTTAAAGCAGGTATAATCAAAAACTTAAATTGCAATTTTAAGTTAAGCAGAAATTATAAATAACTACTGTTAGTCAAGATATTCTTTATCTTTAGTTTAAGACAGAAAATTCAAAAGAAATTATGACTGATATTTAAAATTCAAAAGAAAATGATGGAACTACGTTCCAAACAGTGGCTCTCGGCAAATCTAAATAAAAGATAACTTGAATTTAATGATAAATAGAAAAATTAATAGAGGTACAACCTCTCTATAAAAGAGTCTTATAACTCTAAATAAGTAATTTCTATTACTTCTTTATATATGGCCCTTGGCACATAAACGATAATTGAGGGCAATTACACCTCAATTAATTAAAGATAAAGATAAGGCAATCACTGTCTCGCACTGAGATATAAATTTAGATGAAAGGTAAGGAAAAAAACAGATAAATTTACACATGTGAGCTCTCATAAATGCAAATTAATGTCGATACATCAGTGTTGAGACGCGACAGGGCAAGTGCTAATGCTTGATGTTACAAATAAACTGAAATTTGAATGAAATAAGCCTGAAAAGAAAAAAATATTAAAACTAACAATACTATTAGGGAAAATTCAAAGAAATTCTACCGAAAATTCAGTTTACTACCTTTACAGGAACATATAAAACTTACTCCAAGACTTTCCCAAATAATATTGTTCAATTTGCATGGAAATACGTAAAAGAATGTGCGTGACCGCTAAACCATGAAATAGTCACGTTCTCTGTGAATTTGGAATAAACCTCTATCAAATAACATGAATTTTGCTAAAGAGAGACGAAATTATTCACCAATAAATCGGTATTCTTACCAAACGGTCACTACAAAGATTAAGATTATTGAAGATGTAAGTTAATTGAAAATGTAATATAAAAATGCTAAATTTTTGCTTTAGCCTACTACTACTACTATAGGTCATGCGGCGTCAAACCAAAGAAATACACAATATATATTAAATATAGTAATCTATAGTATATTAAATTCATAAATTGTTGGTATTAAATACGCCCTCCAATAACCAACTTTTACATGAAATAAGCCCGTTCCCGAACAGATGTCACTAGTCAATATAGTAAACTACAGTGAAAAAAATCCGCAAATTGTAGGTGTAAACAAGCGTACCTGTGCTTCTTAAATAATTATTTGCACGAAATATACATTCGCGAATAGATGAAACTGGCGATTCATATCCCAAACATCGAAAATCATTCGTACTGAATTTAGTGGAGAGGATTAAGCTTATATTTGGTTACAGCTCTTTTAGGATTTTACGAATATCACGGTGATGAACCTTGACTTCTGCTATGGTAGTGATGATGTTTGATATGGTGGGGAGAGCCTCGCCTTGGTGGAAGTCTAGGGTAGAGTACGATGAAAACATTTTGGCGGGCATGTTTCCTATGTCCTTGGCTATAGTCGCCGTGATGTCACGTTCATCTGTCAAAGGTAGGAGATACTTTTTGAAAAGTTATTACTTACTGCCTTTGCTACCAACCAGAAATTCCTGAAGTCACTGGGGGCATTGCAAACGTTTATTCCTGATCATTTGATTGTGATTGTCCTTAGTTTCGTCGATCACACGTTTGCATTCGTATTCTTAAACGCAAAAATTAATAATTTTCTAGCGCATATTCGAGGGCACAATGTAGTAATTGCATAGAAGGCTAAGTAGCCGATATTTACTATATTTTTCATAACGCTCCGAAAAACATGTTTAAATCGATTAAATTGTTTCAAAATAGCCTTAGGCTCAAACTCAAAAATTAATCATTTTCTACCGTATATTCGAGAGCACACTTTAGTAATCGCATAGAAGGCTAAGTAGTCGGTATTTACAAAACAAAATTACACTCTCCGAAAAACATATTTAAATCGATGAAATTGTTTTTCAAAATAGAATTATTCTCAAACCCTAAAATTAATAATTTCCTACCGTATATTCGAGGGCACACTGTAGCAATTGCATAGAAGGCTAAGTAGCATCATATTTCAAGTAATAAATATTAATTGCCAAGTAAGATCTAAAGCACTTTTCTTCTTTACAGTAATAACACTGATGATGATAGATGAAATTAAGGAAAGTTTAAATTGATCAATTTATCATCTGTGACAATTTAAAACAATTTATGGAAAGTTTTATTATATTGACCAAACTAGAGCAACTACAATAAGTAATTATTGTCACATTGTTAATTTTATGATAACCTTTATCAAATGTGGTTTAAAGTTTGGCACTTAAGATGGAATTTGTTAATTTCCTCGCTCTCAAGTTGAAGTAAGCCGAATATCAAACTAGAAACGGCATTATCCATTCCTTTCTAGATAACAAGTTTTAATTAGACTTGGGACGAAGTTTTCAAACACCTCAGAAAAGTAGAACGGTTTACAAAGCCGTACTTATTAAAACGTTTTAAAGCACTTTCCTACAGACTAAATATACAAAACAAGAACTATTTGCAGCATAGTAAGTGAATACCCTTAACTTTCATCTGTTGTCGATTTTCTTAAATCTAATATTTCCTAGTTTGGAATTGTTGACGGCGTATTTATCATAAATAAATCAATCTTAAAAGGATTTAGCAGAGACAAGGGAGAAACCGGTTACTGGCCCAGTAAATTTATCCACTGTTCTTTATCGCTTTTTGTTTCACGTAACTTCTTATACTTGTTTCTTGTCACTCATCTTGGGAATGAACGTAGATGGAGCAGTCATCGCTTTCCCCGTGGTTGCCAACTTGCCTACAGTTCTGTTCATACATTTTGATATTCTTTTTTTACTCAGACTTGATTAAGAAACAAAAGATATACCATGAATAAACAAATTTCAATTTGACAACGCTGCACCTGAACGGTGACAGTGACGTGCGCCGATCAATGACGGCTTGTCAAGGCATTTCATTCTGGCCATTCACATTAATGGCCGCTTTGTTTCGTTGTGCTATTTACGTTTTTTTGTGATTTATTGTGCGATTCTCATAGTTTCCCTGTTTGAATTATTAACTTTTATTAGTGATTAAGTGTATATTATAATTTGTTGCAAGCATGTTCAGTCTGGTTGTTCGATGGAAGGAAACGTATTTGCCCTTATAGGTATCATTTGCATTTGTCATTCGGTTGAACTTATGCCACTTTCGATTCTTTTTGCTTTCATTTGAGAAATATTACACAGAAACAATATTCGAAAGTAGCATTAGTGCAATTATATTTATATTAAATTTAATAAATGGGATGGAAGAATCATATTATGTCTGTCAGTCTAGTCATTCAGTATTACAATGTTACTTCTTTTAGTGATATTCATTCGTACTGTCTGTAAGAAAAATATACACCCAAACCAGAATAAATGACATTTTGATTTACATGCTAGTATTTATTTAATTGAACCTGTAAATTTTAAAGAAATAATGAAAAAAAGAGAGTTAATTTGAATTTGGCGGGCAAACGAAAGCGCCCGTCCCGTGGGCTACCTGCGTTCATTTCCCTATAAGAGAGACAAAGAAGGCATTAAAGCTTTCACTCTCTCTCGGATGAATTATTAACACTGAGTTGCACGTCTCTCCCTTGTCTCTGGATTTAGTCAGTTTAGTGAAATACTTTCATGAATGACTATACATCCTAGCTATAGTTTCTTTGCGAACCCAGTCACTTCAAAGTACCAAGCTGAGCAGGCGTATGCCGTGCTTTTTTCTATCTGACAGTTCTGATACAAAAACAAACATTTTTCATTTATTATTTTAATGTTAAGTTGACAATATCTGGGGACATGTATAATCTTAAGTTAGGCCTAGGTAGGCATATAACTTCTGTTGTAGATTAGATAATACAGACTGCTAGAATCCGTATTAATTAATTAAGCTTTAGCACTATTTAGCGACTGAAATTCATCTAGGATTTTGAATTTTATATGGATTAGTTATGTAATGGAATGTGATTATTGGAATGTTTCACTCTTGTAAAATAGTTGTTACTAAATTTGTCAAAAATCTTCTCGACATTGGCATCTCTGCCTAAGTTTGGAGTTCTAACCTAACATATCTTGCTATTCGAAACTTGTTAAATTGATTAGTATGGCAGACGCTTCACGTTGGTGGAGCATATGTCACTACGGATCTTATAAAAGTTTTTGACAAAGTAAAACTTTCATATTTATCTTTTACTAAATATTTGAAGGGTCTTGAACTTGCAATTTAGTTAATTATACTTAAATTGACTCTAAAACCAATTTGTTCCTCAGACAGTATATTGGTACTAAAGAGTATTCACGCATTTGGTATATCTTCTTATTAACCTATATCTGTGGGTAAAATAGTGATTTATGCTTCTCTTTCATTTACTGGATTTCAGTGAATGTATCGGCGAATAGCTCTATTTTTCCAATGGACGAGAAATCCGTTAGATTTAAGATGAGATAAGAATTGTTTTGATCATTTGTAAATGCTGATATTCTCAATTTGGAGGTCAAATTTGTTTAATTAATTTTAATGCATTGTTCACTCTCCTTGGAATTTTAACTTCGTTAAAACGAATTTTCTCTCTGATTTTATCAAGTAAATTAGGAATTAGAATTGAAGGGCTGTTGAGTTTAATCGGTAAACGTGTGTTAGTAACTTGTTCTAGTTCAAAAAAGGTTTGCAGAAGCAAAATTTATTTTTGAATTTTTTTTAATCTGAGCTATTAATTTGTGCTCCGTGTTCTACTAGGACTGGAAGATGTCCCGAAGTTAATTTATAAAGTGTTAATAATACTGCAAATTTGTCAATGTTCTCGACCACGATTATTTCCAGAATTTCCGGGAGATCCCGATACCATTCAGTCTTATTGGGTAGGATTTCTCAGTGCCAATATTGTGTAGTTAAAGTATTTAACATGTTGTGGTAAATATAGCTCACCAGTACTAGGTAAGTTAAAAATATCTTTCATAACCCTCTTTGCGACAGATTTAAGTATCTTTTGCTTTTTGACACTAACGGAAAGAAAATAAGTTAAAGTCTTGCTGTCGGAATCATTTTCTGTCTCAAGATTTACGACAAGTTCATTATAATTTTCCCGAGACTTGTTGTTTGGTTGTGGTACAAAAGATACCCTAACAGGTGCGAAAGAATCGTCCGGAATTACATTTAAATCATATGAGTATAAGTCAGGGCTTCTAAAGTCAGACTGGAAATTTTGAGAAGACATTGCTTTGGGTTATGCCTTAGCTAATTTTTTCCAAATCTTTCTTGAATAATTTTTCTTTCGGATTTACCCATTGATTGAAGCTCGTGTGTTGTATTACTATACATAATTCATTCTATGCTTTTCCGCAGCTTTCGCAAATGTAATATCCAAATTGGACATTGCGTCCTTCATAATCGCTAACGCGTGTCCATCAGATTTGTACTTACCAAAGTGACCTAGTCACTTACCAACTTAGCTTACAGAAACCTTAACGTATACTGAATCAAAACTTAACAACATAATTGAGGGCAAAATCCATAGCTAAATTCATGTGTTTTATCTGCTTTGATTTCTTCAGGCATAAAAAGGTCATAACCATTAGTCATTACCCGAGTCATTACCACACTATGCAGGGTGATCGCACATAAGTTTAAGCCCCTTTATTTTTTTTTCGCACTAGGAACAAATTTTTTAAGACTAAAATTATAAGGATTTATGTAAACTATCTTGCAGTATACAGAGTGATGCAGAAGTGGGTGACAGGTCAAAGCTATTTACGTTTAAATAGAAAACCAGGCATATATATGAATTAATTTTCAGATTATGCTTTCAATTCTGAGCATAATTTATATATAAGAACATATGTTTAAATTGAACCGTTTTCGACTTATTAATGTTTGAAAATCCAACAGTATAGATAGACATATGATATTAAATATAAATCATGTTCAGAATTGAAGGCAGAATCTGAAAATAAAACTTTGACTTGCCATTCATTTCTGCAATACCCTGTATATACAAGATATATATTGCAAATAGTTTACATAAATTCCTACCACTTTTGTCTTCATTTTTCACCCTATACAAGAGCGGTTAGCCACCATAAATTATTGGCTCGTCTTATTTTCTTTCCCAAGCTCTGAGCATTTCTTTCATGCAAATTTAAAAAAAGTCGCCACTATATGGCACCTCTTTTTGCCTACGCCTTTGTTTTGACCTTAATCCAATCGCGCCCACCATATGATTTATCATCATACGTTAGCGACCCGACGCCGACGTCGTGTTTCGAAGTCATGTTATTTTTAGCTAATATCAAAACAGTTCGTTCTGATGTATGAAAGCGACAGTTTATAGTATTATATTGCTGAAATAAACTAATTAGCGTTGTTGTTGTTTATATCAGTTACAAATATTAAACGTAGGTGTGCCACACGGTTTCATAACAACAAATGAAAAAGCGGTATATGTTTTATTACAATATTCTTGTTTCGGCCGACTTATTGTATTGAATTATTACGTTTAATGCATATCGCTTTTGCCTTCATAAAATATCGACACCTAATTTAGACTGCTTTTTTCCAAAAAATATCTTTTAATATGTTGTAACGGAAACCCCTATTTACATACTTAGTTTTAGTATATATTATGTCATTGTATTAATTTCGTTTATAGAATATAATATTTACATTTGTATTAGGTATATTATTATAACATCATTTCATTATTTTCTAAATTGTTGTCCACATATACTTATAACACTCAGTAGATAATATTTTGGTTTGTTTAGTCTACATAAAAACTAATAATTTCTTTGGAAGGCATAGGTGATTCGTATCACTGCGTGTTTAGCTTATGTAACCCGATCCGGGAGATAAAAAGGTATATTTACGGTTTTTGTTAGATCATTATTTTTGACCTGAGAGTTAGTCAGTTGAAATAAAGCTAGCAATAGAACACGACCGCTGTTTAATTTCACTTTGCCGTTACAATGTATAAAGAATTGTAGACACTGCAAGAGGCCGCAAAACTCACTATTTTGATATTGTTAATAGTTGCTACAAAATCGCAACTAATAGTCCGGAAAGCATATTTACACATCCTCACATACAATGGCACCAGGGTGCTGAAAACTGTGAGTCTTTGTAAACAATAATTACGCTACAAAATCGGTTAGGTTTTGTAAGCGTACAAAAGCTCAATGATTTGGGCACTTGGAATACTGTGTTATATAATATTTCGCTTTTCGCATGGTCCTCCGCTCGCTACGGGGCTCAAGAAAAAGAAACTAACCAGGTTTGAACCCGGACCGTCCAGATGAAACCCAGCCATTTAAACCTCTAGACCACGAGAGCTCTTACCGCAAATTGATTGCACTGTAAAGACATGGTGCGATTAGGTGCCCAAATCAGTGAGCTTTTGTAGTGCTACAATCGCTTACAAACCCTAACCGATTTCAGTCACCCGTCGTATGTGAGAATGTGTAAATATTCGTCCGGAAATATTACCTTCTCGATCTAGTCCGCGAAAGAATTTTTCCACTGCTGTTGTATTGTCTCTTTCAAAAATATCAATATTTTATTAATTTTTTCGATCGCAGAGTAACGGCTAATAGCTTGGACTGGTCTACATGAGTACTTTATTTATCAAGTTTACACTAGATTTTTAGTACTGCGCATTTTTAGTACTCCGTCATCTGATCTACTGCGTTATCTGCCCGACATTAACCTTTATTTTCAGCCTTCTTTTATTCGATTTTTTGCCTGAACTATGGCAGAAATTGCGGTAGCATAATACAATAAATGATCCATTTATAAATGGGCTTGTATAAGGTTGCGAATGAGCTGTAAAGTGAAAATGATCAACTGTTTGTTTTCATACCCTTACAAATTTCATAGTTTTGTTATATAATTTTCAGGGGAGTATATTATAGTCACGTATATTAATTTATAAATCCTTACCATAATAAAAAGTATACAAAACGCAAAAAAAAATTAAGGTAATATCGCATGCCATTCTCTCATCTGTAAAAAAGCTAAATACAATTATAATTCAGTGTTTTCATTCGTCGAACATAATAAGCACATATCATAAGAAGATAAAAAATGGCAAACTTATTTTAAGCATATGTTGTGTCTTATGTTATGTCGATCTACAAATTACCTGACTATGCATTTTTAACTACTTATGCTTATGCTTTGTTCATATTATATCAATCTATAAATCCAGCTTAAAGGTTAAATATTGAGAAGGTTCAATCATCTTGAAGGTTTTGTCATTTTGTTTCACTCACTTTATCTGCTTATAGACAACAACTTAGACAAACATTTTTTAGTGATTGCTGCTGTCACTAGCAAATGCTAATAATTACTAGTATAATATTATTTGGCTAGAATGCGACATTTACTGATTCAGTCTTAATTAGGAACATTGATTAGTAATTGTGTGTTCCTCTTTACTCTAATATATACATGAATATGCTTGTTTGTTTTGAACATCTTCTGAAATATGTTTTTATTTCAATTAGTAATACGTATTTAAATTAAAATTATTATTAAGTTTTTTTGTTAAATTGTATTCAAATTACGACAGCTTTTATCGCGTTTGCTTATTTTTAGCATAATTTATATTTTTCTAGTTCTAAATTAAAAATAAAACATTCAAATACGAAAATTTCAAATTCAACATTAATCAGTTATCCCTTTTTTAACAAAAAGTGTGGGAGACTAGTAATTTTTAATTAAAAATTTAATACACGGAAGCATAAGAGTATATTACATAAGAAATATTGACGGTACTAGTTTTTAAACGAGAAGGCTATTTAGCACGAGGCATGGACTGAATGCGAACTTCTCCGAGGTAGAAAATATACTTTCATACGAGTAATGTACACTATTTATTTTACGAAGGGGATGAAAATCGCCCAAATACAATCCTTGGGCAAGGCAAGGCTCTCTCCACCATATCCAACGTCAACACTGCCATTACAGAAGTTAAGTCATATCACCGTGATATTCGTAAAAACCTCAAACAAGTAGATATGCCAGAGACATTAGAACCGTACGAATTACCTGTCATCGTATGAAAGTACTGCGCCAATGAACTAAAACCTATTTTTCCCAAACTTTCTTCTCTGTCTTAACGAAAACAAATTTACCCACCTTCAGGGAAAGTCGCTCGACTGCAACCTATTTCAAAAAAGGCAAGGATACCATGTCCTCATACTGTCGCCCAATTGCCTTGCTTCCGATAATCTCAAGGTCTTCGACCGTGTAGTCAATCAGCAACTACTCAAGTACCTCGAGACAAACATAATAAATAGAGATAACCAATACGGCTTCCACAAATAGAGATCAATATGATATAAGTTGACCTATCTCACTCATATATGGAGTAGATCAATTGAGAACTACGGAGAATATAGAGGGATTGCCTTGGATGTTTCGAAGGCATTCGACAGAGTTTGGCATGACGGATTAGTCAACAAACTGCCGTACTTCGGACTGCCTGCGACTATCTCCAGCTGTCTTGCCAGATTCCTTAAGAACAGATCTCTGTACGTTGCAGTTGATGGACACATGTCAGACACATTCACCATTAACCCCGGCGTGCCTCAGAGCGCAATATTTTCACCCACTCTATTCCTCATCAATATTAATAGCCTGCTGACCGAAACCAATCTGTTTACAATTTTGCAGATGACAGTACCCATGTATCCCGATTTAGATCAGAAAAACCTTTACCAGCAACTTAGGCTTATCACTGCAGACAAGTGCAGGTTACATCAATTAATCAATATCTGGAGAAAGTTCGAACTTGGGGCGACAGAAATTTGGTCCAGTTTAATGCAGCAAAACACCTAAGCAGCCACGTTTACCAAGAAAGCCTTGACCTCATTACGGCAAGATTGCCCATTCCTTCTTCCTCGTCATTCGGACTTCTGGGTGTCTCGGTCAACAGCGATATGTCTTGGCATAACCACGTTGCTAACATCGCAAAATCAGACTCGCAGAAGCTTAATGCACTATTTTGCAACAAAAAACTGTATACACCGCAGCAGCTGCTCTTGCTCTACAAAGCGCAAATAAGACCGTGCTAAAAATATTGCTGGCACATCTGGGGTGCCGCACCTAAGCTTACCCTAAAGCTGCAAGATTTCATTCCGAAGAGAGCTGTACGTCTCGTGGGAGTTGACCCGGGATCTGAATAGCCTGGAACGCTGCAGACATTTGGCCGAGATCTCCCTATTTTACAGATATATTCAGGGCAGATGTACCCAGGATGACCCTCATCATCCCGCGCCCAGAAAAACCTGTCAGAGAGTCACGACAGATGGCAACAACGCACCCGCTCGTCGTACAACTCGAAACACTTTGAACGTCGCTTTAAAAGGACTCTTTTGTCTGGAGCACTGTATCAATGTGGAACTTTCTCCCAGGATATCTGTTTCCCCTAATTAAAATATACAACTATTCAGGAACCGCTCGCCGATTACCATAGGATCTTCCTTCTAGTGTGTGAACCACTGCTATAAAAAAATCAGAACGTGATTGTTATTACTTCGATGTCCTGTATCGCGGACGTTACTAGCTTTTGGGTTTTTAAATTACTTCATCATATTTTTGTTTTAGAAATTGCTGGTAGTATTTTTACCAATCTTCAGGAGACACCCTGTATAAGCTGAAAATGTGTCAACGAAAACGCATTTGAAAAATAATTAAAAATTGAAAAATACAATATCATCAGGGCGTTCAAACGAAAACGTGTTAATCAAAATATCGTTGTTTTCAAAAGCGGTTTAATAAATGCTAATAACCTATTCCGGTGCGAAAATTGGTTTTTAGGGTCCGTATTGTTAACTCAATGGAAAGCTCATATGAAAATTACAGTTTTATTATTACATTTTTATTATTTGCAGCTCAGAATTTTCATTCTGTAAGTTTTTTATCAATACGTAGATATGTTGTAATTGGTCTGATATTGCATTAGTGTTAAATTTTCTAAAAATATGCGATACCTTCTTAGATTTGTCATCTGAAAGTTCTTTAAGATTCATAACAAATATTTTTTAACATACCGGAAATACTTTGAAACAGTTCGAATTTTCCATCATAAAATTTATAACTCATGGAATATAATAAATGGACGTCAATACATAAATATATAAGAGATCCAGATAAATTGCAAAAGTAAAATCTTGAAATCTTATTTAATAAATTTGTACGAGAGTACACATGAAATATCCATGAGGATTCTGGAGGTAGAATTTAAGTCAGTAAAAAGAAAAGATGTTCGCATATAACCGGAAATAGCACTATCTGTTGTTTCGAGCTGAGATTTACTGTCCTTGTGTAAAGGAAAACAAGAAATTGATAATTTACTAGGTACATATAGGTAACATTCTTATTTTTAAGGATATATAATAACAATAATTCAATATACTCGTAAAGTCAGTCGCAGCTTTTATCTTTAATCCATATATTTGTTTCTCCAAACGCTAAATCTATATTTATTTTATGCTCTCTTATTTCTTTGACGTAATTCAATTTTTTTCTTTGCTACTCATGAAACATGAAGTAATCAGCAATGTTAGCGATAAACTGGTTTACGAAAGTTTCAGTATCGTCTCAAAACTAGACGAGATCAGTGTTTATTGTCATGTAGTTAAACAGATTGCGCACAGAAATAATTCGTTTTTTGATAAAATGAGAGAAATTAAATGTAGAATCATCCGAGTTTATAGCATCGGAATAGATTTAGCATTTAATTGGATGTATTCAAAGTCAAAGTCAAAGTTAAAACATTCTTTATTGTAGGAAAAATCAGGTTTCTTATTTACAAAGCTTCTTGATTTAAAATATCCTAAATATGTATAAGTCAAAAATTCGTTTGAAAATACAATAAATATAAGTCAAAGATATAAAAACAAGAACCTAAAAGCTAATTAAAAAAATACAGAGATACGATACAAGAAATAGATAAATAGAAAAAACCACGACCAAAACTACATAGTTAACACACAACCATATATACTAAAAATGAATTGTATATTAATATCATTATCACTATCATTACTATCATCAATAATTATTATATTCACCATTATTATTATTACTATTATTATTATCAAAAGACCGTGCTCCCCGGCATGAAGATTCACCATGTAATCTGTAAAGGCTAGATTTTTCTTACAGGCGTCAACAATAAATAAATAGATGCAAATGTGCAATAGATAAACCGAGAATGCGACAAAGGTGAGCAAGCTCTGGTACAAAATAGAGCCGCAATAGAGATCAAACCTCGTTCAAAATGAAGTAAAAGTCAGAGACAAAGAATTGCGGGTGCAGACAAAACATACTATGTTCAGCAAAGAGACGCAAAACAAAAAGAGGGAAGGTAGAAGACTATTCCTCAAACCTGTCCTCAAAGTATTCCCCCAGTGAGTAATACGTTTTTTTCAACAGCAAATACTTAACCATCCGTGTATATTTTTTAGATGGCAATGATTTTATGCAAGTGATTATAATTTTTTTTTGGCATTATCAGGTATTGAGCTTTTATTTGTGTTGAGTGGGGTATTGGTAATTGTATGTTTCCTGTTTGTCGGGTGTTATAGGTATTTGCATGTTCTTATTGGACTGAAACTTATTTTGGTGAGTTTCAATTTATTAAAGCAAAATTTAAATGTTAACATATATATTTCTGCAATGTAGAAAGTTTTCCGACTTGATTTTCTGTTGTATTTGCTTCACGGCAAGAAAATTTTTGTACGGGGACAAAGAGGCCTAACTTAAATAAATAAAGAATAATTATGGCATTTGTAGTATAGACATGAAATCGATTCTTTCATATCAAAACACTTAAAAAAATTGAGGGAAACCTAATCTAGACAGAAAAATAATACTGACTATTTTCTTTCCTGAAAAGTTGTAAATATTATACACTTCTGCCTTTTTTGTCATAAAAACAATAAATTGTGGGCCCTTGGCCGGTGTTCTTGCACTCAAATTGGGTCAAAGCCACCTCTCTCTTATGATTGGGGAGGCTGTGGTACATTGGCACACTTTTTTAAATGCATGTATGTTCATTAAGCCTCGACCAGTAGTTTTATTATCACTTACTACACATTTGTTTATTAGAATGTAGCTATAAAAATACGTAATTCTTAAATGTAGAATATTTTGATGACAAACTAAAGTAAAGTTGAGCTATGCAGTGTATCATAGTTCAAAGGGTAGTGTACTTTGAAGAAAGAAAATTGCTTCTTGAAGCAATCATTAATTTAAGGAAATTGTATTAACTTTTTTATTACAGATTACTTTATATTATAATTATTGAAGTTAATCTGGAACCATAACTGGGCTCATTCGTCTTGGCAAGTCGCTTATAAAATTCTACCTGAAATTTAGTTTCGGTGGAATTTTTCTATACAGCTTTTCTAGCGTAATATTCAGCGAAACCTGTTTTCCTAGAAAACTGGACTAGTATAAAATAGTTTACATCCTAATGGCCACCTAAAAACTGTTCTTCTACGGAATTTTTCATCAATGTCAAGCGTATCTGTTAAAGTATAACTATCTCTTGGTTTCCTGTCTTTGCTGATATTTGTTCGTGCTTCAGCTTTTCGATATGGTTGAACAGTCTCTAGTGAAATAAAGGGAGGATTCTTCGGACGAGTAAGAGTTCTATTTTCACTGGTGGAGGGTCCAGATGCAGAATCAATGGATGGCTGTTTATTATTTAAATATGTGTTCAAAGGATCTAGAGCTTCAATCGGTTACGAAAGACGTCAAAAAATTATTTTCCGAAAACACACCACGATCAAATAGGCAAATTATAGGCTTTCTCAATCCACTGATATTATTACCATTAGTGAAGGTACGGGGGCCAAGCTGTCCTAGTGCTTCGGCAACATAATAAATCTTAAAGGTTTTTCCTGAATTGTTTTTAGTCATGCATCGATGAACTGATCATAAAAGGTTTGAATTGGTCCATACAGAGACATCGGTCGGCTAAATTCTATGTGACGTGTATGGCTCAAATATTAACATTACAATACCCACCTCACGCACATATATAATAGCCTCAAAGGAAATATAAGTCTCAGGATTATCGAGAAGAAGTAACGCACGCTCTCTTCTAGAAAGTTTATCCAGTCTGATGGGTTGGGGTTGGCTCCACCAATAATCCCAGGTGCGGTCCAAGTAAGCACCTAATTCCTCAAATTTACTATTGGAAAAACTAACATTGGAGGAATATGATTGCTTTCACTGTTGCAATAAGTTTCACCAGTTGACTTCTTTCTGCCGAAGTTACACAGTTACCCTGCTTCTCACCTTTGTGTACCAAAATTCTGGGAGCATCCTGTTTCATCTGAGTTCCAAATTATTTCTGGACGAATAGGGCCAAAGCGATTATGAATCTTTTCAAGGTTATTAAAAAAATCATCAACATTCCTTTTGATGAAACTTCTAGATCTGGACATACCAATTGCCTCTGGCTTCCTAATAGATAAAACATTATTGTGTCCCTTAATAAACCAGTGCAGCCACTCTTCTCCTGCAATTTTGTTTTTAGTCCAGCTGAGACTGGTTTTTTAGTCAATCCATATTGAATACTAGTAAAAGTTCTGAGCTGGGTTAATTAAGCTGCTTTCCTCTTCCTCAATGAATACTTTCTTTACATCGAGTTTCGCAGAATATTTGGATGTTTCCTTGACCGATTCCCTAAGTTTCTTTAAGTGTCTTGATAGGGTTGCCAGAATTTTTATTGTCAGAAGTGACAGCTTCCATGGATCTTTCACTTGCCGAAGCATCAACATGTGCTTACTTTTTCATTCTTTCCTTCTAGGCATTAGAATCTGTAAAAAAATTAAATGTGTACTTACTTATCTTTCCGAGTTTAACTAAATAACAAAAATTGTTGTAACTTGGAAAGTATCAAGGAACGAGTTAATGCTTTGATAGGGTACGTTTTTCTAAACAATATCTGCTTTTTATCCAATACTCACGTAATTTGATTGAACGTATGTAAAAAAATACATACCACAACGAGACTCGAAACCATATCCGGAAGACATTTGATTTAATACCCAATACTAAAACTTACGTCGTAAAAGCTTAATTCACTGATTTATAATTTATAAAAAGAAAATCTTTATCGTGTACTATCGGACACCAACGACCGACTAAACGAGACTCTTTTTCAAGGAGCGTTGTTACAGGCAATGTTGCCAATATGTGCATAAGATATATCTGCCATCATTTGATATTTTGAACTGGCATATTTTGTCTCAAGGTATAATGTACTAAAGGAACAACAGTCTCCCCTACTTTCAATATCAGCTATACATACCACTTTTCACAGGCACGAATCACAGTAGTCTACCCGTGTCTTTCATAGAACTCAGAAAAGGTATTTATCTTGGTATTTGTCGGGACAAACAAGTGATTTTATTATTGTTTAAAATCATAAAGAAGAGTGTGGTATTTATGATAAATATGATAAATATAACTATACAAATAATATCTATATTAATTCCAAGCATTCATCCTTTCATCCATAAAACTAATGTTACAAAACGTTTCTTAATTTCTAACTAAAGATTAAAACAGTCTTGATTATGCAATTTCAAATATGTTTGTCCTTTCTGACTTTAAATGAAACGAACTTTTATGCTTTCAATCTAGAACCTTTCTTTCGTACAGAATACTTTAATCTCCAATGTTTTACTTCACTCTAATCAGCTAGGGATTCTACTTTGAATCATTGAATTAATTTGCACAGTACAGGCACCACTTGAGCTATCAATTCGGTGCCGCCATTTTACGTACGTCGACCTTGTCTAAGTCGTTTCTTGTCGTGAAAAATTGGGTTAACAGCTCAAAGGAGGCCTTTGTCCAATCTTGAACAAAGATATCTGAGGTGCACTAAATATTCTCTAATATTTGTGCATACAAGAAAAGAAATTGGTCCAAAAAGGAATTTGGCCTTTTGTCACGAAGAGGCACTTGCTAGAGCGCGGTGACGAGACCGATCTAGCAACGTGGAGTGTTAGCAGAGCACTGACTTGATTAATTTATTTCTTTGAGCTGGTCGCCTAGCGGCAAAACCACATAATAAAAGTGGGCGGTGACACATACCGAATTCATTTGAGATTAAAAGGGTAGAAACAGTTTTCTTTCTTTATTTGACAGACTATTTTTCACAATGCTGGCTGAGACAAAAATACATTAAATTGAAAACGATTACAAGCGTTTTCCTTTACGAGTGAAGAGTTGCTATATTGTAATCTATTATACCTTTGACAAGGGACTCCCTTCCCTTGTCGAAGTATTATACTGACAGTACTGGTGTACAGGTTCGAACTAAGGGATCGTCCGTCCAGGTTTGGACTAAGAAATTTTGAAGAACTGGCATATGCTAATTTAAATGCACAAATTGGATTGTACCCGGGGTGAAATAAATCTATTTGAGTTTAATTACGGTTCATTCATACTACATACATACAGGGTGTTATCACTAAACTATACGGTGAAAAACGATAGTTTATACACGTGTTGGGGTGTTTCCTCAACAGTAGATATTCCCAGGCAGTTGTGTGTGATCCTCTGCTCAATCCACATCTCATGGTATCGAAACCGTTTTAGCTCTCTTAACACTTCATCTTAAAACCCCGGAACTCTAGTGATGATTTACCACTGCAATCCACCAATTTGTAGATAAACAGTCTTACCTACTGAAGCTTTAATGACAGTTGGCAAGTTATGACAACTTACATTTCGCTACAAAATTACGAGTAATGAAGTTTTAATTTTACCGATGTAATATAAGATATGAATGAAAAAAATGCTAAGATTAAGTTATGGTTTCGCTAAAAGAAAATTGGTCGAGTTCAACCTGTTGTTATAAGTTTATGCAAATACAAACACAATTTGTCTCCCTCTATATTGGAGCATGTAAGCATTAAACTTGATTTTGCATTTCGATGAACCGATTTTTATGCGATGAATTAAGTTTGTGATTTTTTATACATTTTCCGGTCGATGTTTCAAACAACAACTTTGTAAATTCCTGGTAATTATCATATTATCAACTTTAATTCACAGACACTTCAGCATAAACGAAGTCTCAAAATACAATTTCTAACTCATGACTAACTCTTTACCTCACATATTACGCCATCTTAGCAGAAAATTGACCTCTAAATGTGCATGCAACCCTATACTCAGTTACGATCTTTTTGCAATGCAAAAAAAACAAATCATAATGGAAAGAAACTCGAGCGAGGACGGATTTTTCAGAAAGTATTTGGAAAGCTCTTTAATCCTCGGATAAATGGACAAATACGTCCTCTGCCTTCCTAGGTGAAATTGACCGCAATATTTTAACTTTATATGCTTTCCTTTTTCAAGTGTTTTTCTTCAGTGAACCAAATGCGTTGCATAATAGTATACTGTATTCTTAGGAATAAATCTGACATTCTTTATGGCGTAGGCTAGCTGCTACAGAGATGCCACAAAAGCTCACATTTACTTCGAATGATGCCTACTATTTTTTCCTCAAACGTTAAAATATTACTAAAACAGAGCTTTTATCCACAATACAGAAACAGAATTTTTGCACTCGACGCGCGTTTCGCTAACCATGTTAGCATCATCAGGAGATGATTAAGACTTATGTTCCCTGCTATAATCATCTATAATAAAGTGTATATAGTAGCAACTCTGCTGAAATGTCAATTAACAAGATTTTAAATTATTCTATAAATTTCTAAGCATGATATCTCTTATATGTGCATTCCATATATTGAACATTATTTCTCAATTTTGATTTATATTGAATATTTATTTAGTTTATTAACAAATCAAAATAATAAAATACCTTTCAGTAACCTAAATAATCCCAAAACAGTGATATATTAATAGCATTTTTATTCAAATGTCTCATAATGGTCAATTAAATGTAATCGATATAACAGTTCTTACGGCAACTATTTCAAATAACTCTCATTGTGACATAATGCGCGAACTCGACCGAATTGGGTACTCGGGAATATCATACCTGTTATTCTTTGTATCATGAAAGCAGGTCATGATTTCTAAGTGTTCTAGCAGGTACATTAAATTTAATCTTGGAAAGAATGCCAAGTTCAAATGTTTTATAATGTTATGGTTCACCAGTCTTAATCATCTCCTGATGATGCTAACATGGTTAGCGAAACGCGCGTCGAGTGCAAAAATTCTGTTTCGGTATTGTGGATAAAAGCTCTGTTTTAGTGCATGTTGCCGAAGGTTCCAAACCCCAACATAGTTAAAATATTACATGAATCTTAAAAATATATTTGGCTGCAAAAGACTTTTTTAATGAAAATATCATCGACTCTCTAGAAAAGTAATAGATATGTCATATATATCATCACGGAATCACCCAATAAATAGTAACGAACATATTTTACAGGCGACGTATCTTTGGAATAGGCGAGGACGTGACAACACTGCATGGTGAAGCGGTCGCGGTGAAGGGGTGATGGCGACATTCTAATTGGTAGATGATTATATACTAGCTGGGGTTTAAGGTGAAAATATTAGTGGCTCTAATAATAAAGGCGAAATAAGGCGAGTTAGTAAAAAATTTTGATTACAGGTCAGAAGTCGGATAACATACGAATTGTGATATTTGTTGTGGAGAACGGTGAAAAACGCGATTCTAGGCGAGTTGAATCACGTTGAAGTCTTCTTTTTATTTGTGTGTAGCGGCGTCACAAAACATTCTAACAAATGGCGCGCGTTTGTTGCTATCCTTGACAGTGGATTGATATTTGACAATTTTTTAAATAGTCACGATGCGTGTCTGATTAAGTGATTATTGTAAGAATTGGGGCGTGTTTTAAACTGTGTTTATTGGCGTGTAAAAGACGTTTTTCTGAGTGTCAATAGAGGAAGGCAGAATTGATGAATCAGAGCTGGTTCACAAGTCTGAATTAAGCGAGGGTAACCACGGCGAAGGAGAATCGGCGATGAAAGACGAAACATTTTCCACGGTGCATAAGCTGTTGAATGACGGTTTGGTAGCTAGTATCCAGCAGATTGTGGCCGCCGAACTGACAAAGGCGACAAAACAAAAGACCGTCGTTGGTACTGGCATTACCAAGGGATAGAGGAAATGCGAAAATGAGATTATAGCGTTCCTCAGGGGGTAGAGCATGCTTGTAGCGAAAGGGCGGACTCCGCTTGCAGTTCGGGCTGTATGAGGTCAACGGCAAGGGCAGGCAGCGACATTATTGACCCTTCTGAGAGCCAGAACTGTACCGTAGTCAGTACCGTAGTCAGGCAGTTGAACAAACTTGATCAGTTGGGCGATATTCATGGAAGGTCGGACTATGAGAGCGTATTTTATGCACGCGAAATTGCAAGGCGCAGCAAGGGGCTGGTTTAATCGGCTCGATAAATATGACCTCTCATGGGAAGTCTGGAAGGCGGCTCTTATGAAGATATTTGCTATGGTGCATGATTTTGCTCAGCTGCTCAAGGAAATGATGGTGAGAGTTAAGTTGAATGACGAAACCATGACCCATTATTATCATTATAAAATGGGGTTGGTCGAAAGGTGTGAGCTTTCTTTCTGACCGCAGGCTAACGATTAGGAGCAAGGCGTTTGCGGACTTTTTGGCTAGGCGTGACACGTGTTGAATCCACACCTTGCTCCACCAAGGGCGAATCGTCAGGTTGAAAGTCGCATGTGAGGGTGTAGCCCTCTTAGGGTTCAGTTCTGAACGATTTTCACCATCCTAGGGGGTCTAACAGGGTTCCCGTCTTGGTCCCCTTTTTTTCGTAATTTATATCAGTAATATAAAGCTATGCTTTAAACACTGCCTATTCTTATGCTACGCTGATGACCTAAAAATATGCCTTAAAATTGGTCCTATTTTGGATGGTGAAACCCTTCAGACTGATATAAACAACTTAATAGAGCTTGAATGAAAGCTCTATTTTGTCATTTTCACGTGGATCCACAGTAATAATTTACGACTTCAAATTGCGAGTTACTTCGTTATAGAGGGTTCCTTACATCAAAAATTTTGGTTTTTGTTTGATTCTAAAATGACTTTCAATCTGCACATTGATAAATTGATGAATGATTGCAATAGAACCCTTGGATTCATGAAAAGACAATGTGCTTACTTTCATAACCATAAAACTATTATAACTCTTTACTACGCCTATGTGTTTAGTAAAATGCAATTTGCCTTAACTATATGGAACCTTGGATATAAAAAATCAATCGATAGGCTGGAAAAATATTCAAAATAAATTTCCACGATTCTTATGCTATAAAACTCACTTTCGTATTGTGAACCATAACATTATAAAAGATTTGAACTTGGCATTCTTTCCAAGATTAAATTTAATGTACCTGCTAGAACACTTAGAAATCATGACCTGCTTTTTACTCCTTACCGTAGAGCTAACAGTTTATCAGAACGCACCTTTAATCAGGATGTTTAGGGCTAAACGGTATTGCATTGATAGCAGTTCGGACCTATTTACAGTAGAGTTGCTGACATTTAAAAAAAATCTTAAGCTTAAGTTCTTGGAATAGATCTCAATGTGGTGTATTGTCTGTGATAAAATTGTTTAATAATTTGATCATTAATTTAGGACACTTAACTAGATATTGCA
>MU181947.1:892932-952080 GCA_016904865.1 Pissodes strobi
TATACTACAAAGTGTAATGAGGGATGGCGGAGATGCGAAGGATAATTTACGTAGAATACAGAAATTTGAGAAATGAGCTAAATAATTACAATTTAATTATATAATTTGGAAGTAATTACGACCAGGGCTATAGTTTTCGATGCTTAAAGTAAAATGTTTCCTCAAAATAATCAATAAAATCGGCTACTGGTTTTCGCTTGAAGAATGCCGAAACTTCCCGTTTCTGCCCCATTTTACCAGCTTCGAATGGTTTAAACTAAGATTTCAGACAAATAAATTTACGTATTTACTTACTCCACTGATAACTGTACTCATCGATATGCAGAGAATTAAATTTTATCTCAAAATCTGCCCAAAATCGATAGAAACTACACCTGATCACCAAAAGATATCAAACATGTCCGCTACTGACCCATTTTCCAGCTTCAAACCGTTTTCAAAGAAATACCGGGCAATTAAATGCATAAATCTGTATATTTTAACTTAAATATCAAGTTAGTGTATTGAAACACTTATTCCTTCATAACTTGACATAACGCATCAAAAACAAAACTAACTATTCAACTATTAAAAATGCCGAAAAACTAGAAATTGTGCTGCATGTTTTATTTTAACATCGATTTTCTTGTATTTCCCGACATTGTACAGAAAATTCTTGTAGAACTTCTTTATAGAACAGATCGAAGTTTATGACTCTGAACATAATATACGATGGTTTGGTTGGTTGAGAATATTTGGTTTTCTAGTAGTAAACTATTGTGATGATGAGTCGTGAAAAAACTCGAAATGGCGAAAATATTAAATTCAACTAGCTCGCCGAGTTAAAATATATCATCATTTGTAAATTAGTATCCCCTTCCACAGTTTTTGGCGTAGATTCTGGTGAAGTGATCAAATGTACTTTTTTGACCTAGAAATGATGTAAGACAACTTCCCTCAAAACCCCGACATTTATGAAGGGAAGAAGCATTTAGAGGGGTTTTTTCCTTTATGTTGCCTCTAAAACTGTTGTCTCGCTTTATTTTGATCTCCATGACTTTTTTGGCGCCAGAGCGACCCAAATGACCCCTTTTTTCAAAAACATATATGACCACCAACATTTACCTTTTCTCGACAGTATTAATAGGGATTGGAAGACCATCAAAAGGAACGTTTTTAGAAAATTTCATCCAAACTGTTTCATTTTTTCCATAGTTATCGATTACCAAAGTGAAATTTTCAAAAATCGTATTACGTGACGTAATAACTCGGAAACGAAAAATCTGATCGCCAATTATTATAACTTATTTCTCAATTTTAAAGTAGTTAGACGCAACGACTGATCTTTATTATTGCAACTAAAGGTATGGTAAATAGAATACGTAAAAGACACTTCAAGAAGAAAAAAAAATTCTACTTTTCTAGATCATTGCGAATATAAAAATGTACACATCCATTCGGCTAGTTATACCGAACTTCATTCGTATTACAGTATACGCCAAAAAATTGCATCACATAGAAATGATTTCCAATTTGATGCAAAAATGTTTGTTTTTTTATTACGTCTTCACATTGTACTGGGGCAGTTAACTTGTTATTAAGCTTTCTTCCTTATTTAAATTTAATTAATTAATAATACTCCATTTTATAAATAATTACACTTAAATACTCTACTTTGAAAACTTTAAATATATATTGGTTATTACAATTGGTGCGTGGATCAATAATATTCGGTTGCTGATGCAGTTCTCATTGCGGATAGCATGGATAAATTACAATAACTCCTTAGCATAGTGGGCCAACATAGTAAAACCATGGGTTAAAATATACAGCGTGTCCCAGGATAGGTGGCCGAATAGGACAAATGAACCAACAATTTTTGAATTTAAGATCAGTATTTTGGGATTATGGTCTGCATGTTCTGAAATGACAACTCACAAAATTTTACTCAAATCGGTGTTATACAGGGTCAGTTATAACGAAATTGGAAAAAATCGCCACTAATGAAGTAGCTTTAATTTGGAAGATAGAGCAACATGTTGTTAAGGTACATTGTTCAGAATTAAAGGATATGTCATAATCTTAAGTTAAAAATGTTTTAATTATTCTTTTGGTAGTTGTTATCGACAACAATCTTACGGGGTATTTTAAATTAAAAATATTCATCAGATATGGAATTGAATTTTCTCTTATTATTAGTTAATGCTTTTGTACACAAGTTTGGCTTTGTGAACGCCAAATAGCTCTTAAAAGGCACGTGTAAAGTTATTGAGGTACAGGTGTGCTTGGTGTGTGCTTTAAGGTGTATTGTATGCTTTATGGCAAAAAGTTATACGATAATTTTTTCAGATACCATAGTTTAAATTAACGAGGAATAACTCCAGATAATGACATACATTTTAATTCTGAACAATTTATCTTAATAACATTTTGTTTTAACTTCAAAATTAAAGGTACTTCATTAGTAGCGATTTTTCCCAATTTCGTTATAACTGACCCTGTATAACACCGATTTGAGTAAAATTTGGTGAATTGTCGTTTCAGACCATGCAGACCATAATCCCAAAATACTGATTTTAAAGTCAAAAATTTTTGGTCCATTTGTCCTATTCGGCCACCTATCCTGGGACACACTGTATACACCAAGAAAACTAAGTTTTTGGTAGTAACAAGGGATGAAAACGCTTTTACTAACTCTGGGCTAACTTTTGATAGAAAATCAATAGAAAATGGCTATCTAAAAACTGGACATCAGACAAAGATATAAAATGATGTGTAGAACCGGCTCGAGCAGCATTTACAAAACTGAAAAGGATATTCACGTGTACTGACTTTGATCTGGAGCTTAGGTTGAGATTCGTAGACTGCTACATCTGGCCAGTTCTTTTCTATGGAGCTGAGAGTTGGACTCTCAGGACAAATATGATTAATAAATTAGAAGCATTTGAAATGTGGGTGTATCGCAGAATTCTCAAGATCCCATGGACGGCCAAAATAAGAAACGAAGAAGTTTTATGAATGATAAACAAAGACCGTCAACTCTTCGACACTATTAAAAAGAGAAAAACAGGTTACTTCGGTCATATTATGCGCAATGAAAAATACAACTCCCTACAGCTAATTGTCGAGGGAAAGATCGAGGGCAGAAGAGAAATTGGGAGAAAGAGGATTCGAAATATAAGACAATGGACAGGATTACATAACATCCAGACACTCATGCGCACGGCTAGAGACAGAGTGGCAATGGAGAATGTGGTCATTAGTGGATTGCAGATCAAGAATAAGACAATTAGTTAACTCCAATCAATTTTTAATTAGGGATCTTTCTTTCAATATAAAGATTATCTTAATACTTGGCCATCTTTCAGCAATCAATAGCAAGACAAATTAGTGAAAGAGTAAAAGATGTGGTTACCTTCACATGACTATGTATGAAGAAAGAAGACTCATCAATGAAGCAAATGTTCTCTTCTATCCGGATAATCGTCGCCAAGTTGTTGCAAAATTTTAATTCTTTAATGGTGAAATTTATGCATTTTCATTACGTCTTAACAGATTCTCTGGAGACCCCGGTAACTGCAGCTAAATGACGGGTTGACTTTTGCATTGGCCGATAACCTCCGTCTGCATATCTTTATTCAAAACTCTAGGTTTTTGTCAGGTTTTATTACCAACATATCCAGTTTCCTGAAAATTTGAAACCAAATCTCTTATGTAGACATGGCTGTCGTTTTGGTCAGAATGCCTTTCATTAAAAGTAATGGCAGTTCTTAAATAGCACATACCCTGACCATCATAAATAAAAATAATAATTCTTACTCGTTTTTCCATAGAATATACCATTTCCAAATTAAAATGAACTCCAAGAAACAATACAGATAAATTTGATGGCAGCAGCAAGCACGTTAAATTTTAAATGACTTAAAAGATGAAAACTACGCTAAAGTACATTTTAGCGTTAATAGTCTAATTTTAAGTAACATTATTTCATTTATTCTGGCATTACTTGACACAAATACTTCAAAATTAGCTGCCTATTCAATTACAACAAAGCATTTAAACACATTTACATAGCAATGCTTGATGAATATTAGATAAATACCTGTCTTCCTTGTCTTGCAAGTTTGACGTTTGCTTTCATTTAAATACAAAATGTATTATGACATGATTTTGGATACGTAAAATTATAATAATTTTATGTTCATGTTTTGATCTCAGAGAGGTATTATGAAAAATATCGTTCATTACACGTCCAGAAACAGCTTTTCCTGTGCTTAAACGACTTCCGGTGTTCGGCTACGCCTCACACCAGAAATTGTCGTACGCGCACCGGAAAAGCCTAGTTTTCGGACTGGTAATGAAATATACTATTCCAAAAAATAACATAAAACAAGTATTTTAGTTATTGAAAAGTAGTTGAGAATTTTAGTACTATCATGTTAAGCTTGGAACCCTTTTGCCTGATTTAAGACTGTTTTTTAATTTTTCCCGCTGAATTTGGCAGAGCAAGTTTTAAAACATTTTTGCAAACTTTTCGTACCTAAATGGCATTAATTTTGGTATTATTGAAAAGCATTTTTGATAAGCCTTCGAGAGAGATTTTAAACTGGATTAGGGTAGTGCTTCACGGATAGGTGAGGGTGGTTCGCAAAATAATTTATTTTGATGCCCCCGCGTTTTTATAGAAACGGTATTTTTCGTTTTTCTCATGTCTTCATTGGTGGAGAACATAAAGCCATTTCAATTCTCAAATTGTCACCCTTTATAATTATTATTACCTAATTCGTGTATCTTATACGCCCTCAAGCTACCACGCAATTGCCTAGCTTCCAATAATCTCCAAAGTCATGAAACGTGTAGTCAATCAGCAACTACTCAAGTACCTTAAAACCAACAGATTATTTAGCGATAACCAATACGGCTTTCGCAAAGAGAGATCAACAGGAGATATATTGGCCTATGTAACTGATATATGGAGTAGGGCAATTGAGAACTACGAAGAAGCTCGAGCGATTGCGTTGGATATTTCGAAAGCAGAGTTTGACATGACGGATTGCTGAACAAACTGCCGTTCTTCAGACTGCCAGACTCTCTATGCAGCTAGCTTGCCAGTTTCCTTAAGAACCGATCTCTGCACATTGCAATTGATGGACACTTCTCAGACACATTCACCGTTAACCCGGGCATGCCTCAGGGTGTGATACTTTCACCAACTCTGTTCTTCATCTATATTAATTTCCTGCTGACCGAAACCAATAATCATGTTTACAGTGTTGCAGATGACAGTACCCTTGTCTCCCAATTTAGATCGGACACACCTTTACCAGAGACATATCACCGCAGACAGGAACAGATTACAGCAATTAATCAAGATCTGGAGGGGTTCGAACTTGGGGTGACAGAATTTTGGTCCAGTTCAATGCAACAAAAACCCAAGTGGCTACGTTTACCAAGAACGCCGATACGGAGGGCCCTGGCATCATTATGACAGGATCGACCATTCCTTCATCTCCGTCAATCACACTACTGGATGCCTCGGTCAACAGCAATATGTCCTGGCATGACCACGTTGTTATCATCGCAAAATCAGCCTCGCAGAAGCTTGATGCACAATTTCGCAACAAAAACTGTAACTTATTTAGTTAAATATTAATTAATTAATTATGTATGGCGTTGGGCGCCACTTTGTAACTTATAGTGTGCCACTTAATAATGATTTACTGGCTCAGTCGCCAATTTGTAAGGATAGTTAATTTATTTAATTTAATTAAGCATGAAACTATTGTCACTGGGGGTGTGAATTGTTTATTTTGTTAATTATATTATTTTTTAATTGTGGGCGCCAGAGTTCCTAGAGACAATGGAAACAGAAAATGAATATTTAGATATCAATAATTATGAATTTATGAAGATAAGAATAATTCGCGTCTTACAGAACCCAATCCTGTAATCAATTAAACAAAGTATTTCTAAAAACAATGTATACTAATTTAACAGCTAATTTACAAGTATAAATGATGAGGTTTAAAAAAAGTATTGAAATTTATATAATCAGATGTAAATATAACTTATGAAATTTTAGCTTTTTGAATAAATTGACTAGCAATGTTAATGAAAATTAATGTGAACGATTAAAAAAATTAAATTAATTAATACAGATAGTTGGTCTTTACAAAGATCTCTCCTTGGACGGATTGATACTTAACTTCGTTCAGTTATCTGCAACGATCGGTTAGGACCTCCACTGGAAGCTCTTCCGCCTGTTCGCTATAGGCCTATCCAGGTCATACTGGTAATCCTAGCGACGACTCCCACCAATTTGCATGGCACAGCTGTAGTTAACGTCTCGGATAAGTCGTAACATAAAAAAAATAGACAAGTCTTAGACCAACTTATACTGCTAATTAACTAAATATTCAGGAAAGTATCGTGTGGACCTCAGTTGGACATTGGAAGTATTAACCGACAATTTGAAAATAATTACTGTTACTCAAGAAATTTCTTTTCTTTACTTTAAGATATGAAATTCAAAAGAAATTGTGATTGAAATTTAAAATTCAAAATAAAATTATGAAATTTGTCCAAACAATGGCTCTCGGCAACTCTAAGTAAAAGATAACTTGAATTTAATGATAAATAGAAAAACAGAGGTACAACCTCTCTATAAATGAGTCTTATTATAACTCCAAATAAGTAATTCCTATTATTTCTTTATAAATATATGGCCCTTGGCACACAAACGATAATTAAGCATAACTACGCCTCAATTAATTAAAGATAAAGATAAGACAATCACTATCTCACCTTAAGATAAGAACTTGAATAAAAGATAAAGAAAAATAAACCAGGTAAATTTGCATACGTGTACTTAAACCTCTCATATATGTAAATTAATGTCGATACATCATCGTTGAAACGCAACAGGGTAAGTGCTAATAATTATTTGCTTGACGTAACAAATAAACTGAAATATTAAGCCTGAAAAGAAAAAAAATACTATAACAAACAATTCTATGAGGGAAAGTTCAGAGAAATTCTACTAAAATTTCATTTACTACCTTTACAGAAATATATAAAATCCGCTCCGAGAATTTCCCAAATAATACTGTTCAATTTAAATGAAAATACGTAAAATAATATGTGTGAACCATTTCAAATTACATGAATTTGACTAATAAGATACGCAATTATCCACCAACAATTCGGTATTTAAACCTAATGGTCACTACAAAAAATTAAGAATATTGAAAGCGTAAATTACTCGAAAGTGCAATATAAAAATGCTAAATTCTTGCTTTAGCGAAATATGATTGACCGAATCAGAAACAATTATGCATTTGAAAAATGGAAAAACTAGTGAAATATATACAAGATGAACAAAATATTACAAGATCAAAATTAAATTAGCACTTACCCAGTCGATCGTTACCAACAAGATCAACAACCTTCCTTCCAAAATTTAAGACGTTAAACGTATTCTGATTTTCGGTGCTCTCATTGGGTAATTTAAATCATGTGTCAACCGCTATAGGATACACGGCGATAAGCTAAGGAAATACTCAACATACGCTAAATATAGTAATCTATTGTAGATTAAATGCTTAAATTGCAGATATTAAATAGCATACTACGCCCTTCAATTACCAACTACATGAGACAAGCCCTTTCCGAATAGATGTTACTCTCTCAATATAGAAATCTACAATGACACGAATCCGCAAACTATGGATATTATACCAGCCTACCTGTTCTTTTTAAATAATTAATTGTGCGAAATATACCCATACATAGATAGTGTCACTGGCGATTAATATACCTAACATCGGAAACCATTGATAAATAGATAGAATTTAGTGGAACGGAATAAACTTATTTTTAATAACTTATATTCCGGTAACTGTATACACCGCAACAGCTGCTCTTTCTCTACAAAACGCAAATAAGACCGTACTAAGAATACTGGCCCAGATACCCCTATTTTACAGATATTTTCACGGCAGATGTTCTTAGGTTTTGGCTTGCCTCATTCCACCCCCAGAAGCGCCTGTCAGACAGTCAAAACAGACGGCAAGGACGTACCCGATCACTGTACAACTGAAAACACTTAAAACATCGATTTACAAGGACTCCTTGTCTGGCGCACTGCATCTGTTTCCCCCAGATTACAACCTACAGCTGATTAAGAGCCGTGTCAATCAACATCTTCGCACACGCACTGCTTGTCGAGTGGCATAGGATCTCCCTTTAGTGTGCGTGTCATTGCCATAAGAAAGTCTTCGTGAAGCAATATTAGCCATATAACTTATTAAAATAAATTTGTTAGTTCTTCAATAATTAAAATTTAGATATTAATTTTTAGATATTAATAATGTCATATTCTGTTAAGCCTTCAATAGCCATATTCCATTCCATATCAGACTTAGCAGGCAAATACTATTACTAAAAGTGTACACGTATACACAATTTATGCATTAAATTATAATATGAAATTAAATTAAAATTTGCATTAAAGTTAACAAATATATTTTTATTTTCTAAATTTCTTAACAACCTAGAATGTTTAATCTGGCGATGTTAATGGTAATAATCTCATTACTTAGCACAGCCCCAGTTAGGTTTCTTGACAATTTGTAAATACAGTTAGGCAAGACAGGGACAACGAAGGAGGTTTCCCAAACTTTGGATAAACGGTGGCTTCAAACTATAATCTAATAGTTATAAGGCATATAACGTCACTTGATCAATATGCTCATACATTAGTTTCGAGTTGAAAACTTCTTTAATATTTGCTGGTTTTGGTGAGTAAGCTTTTCATATTACAGAGTGTTCTCATTATTGCTGAAAATACGGCGGAACTAAGGGTTTTAAGTAGTAGTTTTAAGTCTGAATTAAAAAGAAAATAATGGTAAATTTCATGTTCACGAAAACAACAACTTAGTTTCTTGGCAACTATACGATCCCACCAAATATCTTTATAATGACATCCAACCAAAAAACTTTATCCTTTTAATGGATTTTATATATTATAGTCTCTAACATGTACAGGGTGGCCCGTTTAAGAGGGGCCTATACCTTATCTCGAAAACTACGGGGGTTGGAAAAAAAATTTAAATACAAAAGTTGTTCCTAGTAAAATGATCTTTATTTTTTTTGTATTGTTTTAATCGTCACTTTTTTATATACAGGATGGTCAAAGAAAGTTACACTTTTTTAAATGAAACACCCTATATTTTATTAAATTTTTGGATTCTACTTAAAATTCTAAGCATATTTGATGTATGATGTTATACCTCTAGAGTTAGTAGTTTCACAGATATAAACAGATGAAAATCGGTACTTTGACTACTTTTCACCTTGGTAGCAAGAAGACCATTAGAGATGGAGTAAAATTAATTTCACATTCCTATCTTAACCTTTCAAGAGCTAGTTGACGGTACTAATTGGCAGGTGGTACCATGGGTACCAAATCTGGTACCTCTGTAGGTACCATCAGTTAGCACCATCAGATAGCTCTTGGAGAGTTAAGATAGGAATGTGGAATTCATTTTACTCCATCTTTAATGGTCTTCCTGCTACCAAGGTGAAAAGTAGCCAAAGTACCGATTTTCAACTGTTTATAGCTGTGAAACTACTAACTCTAGAGGTATAACATCATACAACAAATATGCTTAGAATTTTAAGTAGAATCCAAAAATGTAATAAAATATAGGGTGTTTCATTTAAAAAAGTGTAACTTTCTTTGACCATCCTGTATATAAAAAAGTGACGATTAAAACAATACAAAAAAAATAAAGATCATTTTATTAGGAATAACTTTTGTATTTAAATTTTTTTCCAACCCCCGTAGTTTTCGAGATAAGGTATAGGCCCCTCTTAAACGGGCCACCCTGTACGCTCTAATTTGGAAGCTATCAGTCTAAATCAGGTCCCTAATAGAACAACAATCTTTGATGTCGGCAAGATCCATCCAGATATCCCATACGTCTGGAAAGAGTCTTATTTGAAAAGTAAAAACCAGCTTGTCCTTTATATATATACAGTCGAAGCCGAACCGAAAAGCTCAGCTAAAACAAAAGGGATAAACTAAGGATTGAAGGATAGGGCAGGCTGTATTTGAGTATACTAAGGGAAAATCTAATTCGAGCTCCAAAATAACGCACGTTGAAATATTGATGACACCACCCTGGCTTCGAATGGTCAATTTTACATGGATTTTCGGCTCAGATTCAGCCACAATACTACAATTAGGACGGATTCTAGCGAATTTGCATGTATACCTATTACTAATGTGTTTTGTTTGGTTATTTATTAAGCTTTTCCTCTCGCATGAACTTGGGTCTCTGGCTCAAAACAACAACATTAATTTTTAATTTGTATTTATTTTAAATCATGTTGTCAGATGTAAACAAACAGTTCAAATACGTTTTTAAAATCTCCTGAAGATGCTTAAATGCTGGCGAAACGCGCGTCGCCGTCGAGTAGAAAAATTCAATTTGGGTATTGTCGATAAAACTGTGTTATATATAGTAATAATTTTTTTAAGTTGTCGATCTTATATTTCCTTTACAACTCTATGCATGATAGTGCTGGCAGTAGAAATGGATTACTCGCAAAAATCGGCTCGAATAAATGTAGAAGTCACCAGAATCCTAATTTCCTTGGTTCTTTTATTAGGTCATTGTTTAACCCCTGCATTCTGGAAATACCAACCACCAAAAATCAATTTTTACTATTAGCAGTCTGCAATCGCTTGGCTAGTTGCCATAGAATACTTGGCCCAATTTGAAGCCACACACGGAAACTAGTGCTCTAATTACTTACTTGGTTTTATAAATTCGCTCATTAACCCTCCTTGCTATTCGCCCAAAATGCTCTATTTTTATTAAAAAGTACATTTAGGTGACCCCTCTTCTGGGTACTTTTCTCCTGTTTAGCACTAAGTCTCTGAACTGATCTCTAGAGAAGAGATATTTGCTTAGTTCGTAATTACTGACAATGCTCGGTCTTTGCAATCTTTGAACAGTCGTCTGGTTATGAATTCCATATTCTCGTAGTGCTATGCCAAGACTGTACTGAGGTTTGTCACTTTATCCACTTGCAGCTCGAGGCATCGCAGCTTCTTTTCCATTTTTCTAGTGCCTCATGCAGGCATACGTTGAACAGAATCGGTAACATAGTAAGAGAATCTATATCTACGAAAATTTGTAATTGAAAAACCTGCTGACATCTCATTTCCTATTTTCATTTTTGAGGACCGTATTGTATGGTTATTTTAAAGCATTAACTACGTGCAGTAATTTCTCTAGTTCCGATATCTCTTCCTTGTTGTATGATTTTGTGAGGTCATCAAAAAGTAACTTGATTTTTCAGTTTGAGGCTCTATTAGCTTCAATAAGATGAACAATACTGAACATGTTATCGATATACGTCCTGAATCCTGGCTTGGCTAATCTTCTCTATCATGTAGCCCATATTCTTTCCAACATGTTTTCAATATTTTTGCATATTGTATGTATAAAATGTTTATAGTTATCCTTGCTGTTTTTTAAATAAATTGGTGTAATCCACTCTTTCTTACAACTGTTTAGTACTTGTCATCTATTCACGTAGCGCTAAAAAATTGTCCTTAACATACAAATTATAGTACATTTCTTAATACAGATTTAATCAATTGTGCTGGTATTATCTCGGACCTTTTAGACTTTCAGTTGTTCATTTATTTCATTGTGTTATTAAGGTTTTCTTTAGTTGAGTCCTTTAATTTCCTAGCTGAAGTAATTGAATAGTGATACCTGCCTCCTGTCAGTTTATGAGTATAGTATCGTTCCCAACTATTTAATTTTATATTTTCCTTTTTGTTTCTGTAATTGTTAGGCAATTTTCTGAAGCTTTAAATTACCTTCTGTCAAAAAATTGTAATTGTTTATATGGTACTATAAACCAAAAATAAATTTAATCACAATCTAATCATCCACGGAAATGAGGACGTTTTTAAAAGGTAATAATACCTTTATGAAGTCATAATTTCAGATTTTTATACTTCGTCACGAAGGATGATATATTTCCGGTTTTATTAAAAATCGTTTTTATTTGGAACAAATGAAAATTGAGGATTCATGCATGCTGTAAAAGTTTTATAGGTCTATAGAGATCCAAAGTATGATATTTTGAGGCATTTTCTGCCGCGAATGAACAGCTGTTGGAATAATGTTTTACAAGCTTATTTTATTGGTTAAATGGGTATTGCAATTTGCAAATATAAATCACTTAATACATCACTTTTAAAATGTATTCCTTGATTTCACATTTGGTACGGTACAACACGTGCTGTTAACGAGATATAGAAAAGTTATATTTCACATTTTCCAAAATAGAATGCTCAGTATGATTTTTAAAAATAAATCAAAAGAAATCGTTTCTCCAGTTAATATTTGTTACCAAAGACCAAAGCGATTCTAGCTTTACAACTAGTTTAATGATGATACTAAATTATACTAGCACCGTTACCGACGATGCGGATCGAAAGTGCTTACTCCCTTGGTAACACTTATTCATACAAATAAGGATTAAAAAATATTAAGGATTTTTAAGTGCAAATGGGCTCTAACCCTATGCGGCGGCTCAGCTGAGAGAAATTTAATTGATATTTTATACAATTAAATACTTAACTCTGTTGACATATGCAAGACGAACTTTGAATTAGAAAGCAGTCTGCATGAATCTCGTGAACAAGCTTAGCAGATAATATGATGTAATGAATCGGAGTTAGTAAATGATTCTGATTATATTATTTCAACAAATTATTTTATAATTCTTTGATTTAAAATTAGCTTCAGTTTCACTAGTTCGCCAAGAGATAACATTGAAATGAAATAATTTATTTTTAAAATTACATTTAAATTCAAGTTTCAAGGAATAATGCCCGAACCGCGTCTAAAGTTATCTATTTTGCCTAAGGAAAATTGAGGAAAATGTGCAACAATATCCCCTATCATATGCCATTACTAAAATAATATAACTTATTATTTAAATATAATCCAGATAAAAGGCATTGTGTTTAACTTCACAAGACCCGAAGTCAGACTTGAACCGCAGCTAACTTTTACATTAATTTTTTTGACTACATTATAACGCGCAGTTAGATGAACTAACTACATGGACTATCACCCGCTAATTGCCCGCTTCAAATACGGGTTCCCACACTTTACTCTAATAAGAAAACCTTGGCCAGGGGGCGTTTTTATTAAGAATATTCAGCGTGATCAAAGACCCGGGATTGGAATGCAAAAACCATGTTAACTGGAATAACCAATTGAAATTATTGTAATTTGGAAAAGGCGGCGGTACTAGAACCGAGGTTGGAATTTACAAAACATGTTAAAATGCTATTTGCCACATTAAAATTTTTGACAACTCAGGAAACTTCTTAGCAAAGACATTTTAATACCAGGGCACCTGCTGATTCCAGATTTTCGAAAAAAAAAGGCCTTGAAAGATGGTATAAAAAGATAAAAATCTTTGCGAAAGAGTTAGTCATAAAAGATTCTTTATCTATAATTAATACTACGCTACCCAAATGATTAATCAGTATTGACCAACTCACGAAAAGTATCTCTAAGTACCAGAGGCTCGTGGAAAATAAATAAGTAACCTAGAAAAAGTCATTTCGTCGTTGAAAACCGTACCTTTTTCTAACTCGGGATCTGAAAAGTACTACATGTTGTAAAAGGAAACTCTGTTCGAAATTCAAACTTTTGAACAAAAGAAAGCGACATCTGTGATAATAAATTATTTAAGGAGAACAGTTAAATCTTCAGTCAGTACACTAGTGATATTTTGACATGATTTCGTGTTTGATAAATGTGGATAAAATGATGCTTAAGCCTGTACTCGATTCGATAACGAATCTCCTATTTGTATGCAAATTACAATTTGATGTTACTTTCAGCTATATATATATTTTTCTTTTTTTTTTAGCTAGTCAAAGACCCAAGATTGGGATGCAAAAACTAAGTGAACTGGAATAACCAACTTTAATTATTCTAATTTGGCAAAGGCATCGGTACCAAAACCGAGGTTGGAATTTACAAAATATGTTAAAACGCTAATTATTGCCAGATGAAAATTTTCGGTGAAGGAATTTTAAGTGTTGTTAGTAAAAACATTTTAATATCTGGGCACGTGCTAATTACAGATTTTCGAGGGGAAAAACAAAAAGAAACCTGGAAAGATATTATAAAATGATAAAAATCGTTACTCAAAAACGATTCTTCACGCGCGATAGCAAGTTACGCTACCCAAAAATATGGTGACTCGGAAAAAGTCAGTTTGAAAGAAAGTCGTCACGCTCGGTAAATTGTGTAAAATATGGAAACTCGAAAAAATTAGTCAAAATATGTCTAACGAATGTTACGCTGCCCAAATGGTTAATCAGTATTGGCCAACTTGCAAAAAGTATCTCTGAGTACCAGACGCCCGTACAAAATAAATAAGAAGTCAAGAAAAAGTAATTTCATCGTAGAAAGCGGTACCTTATTCCAACTCGGGCTCTGAAAAGTACTACATGTGTTAAAAGGAAATTCTGTTCGAAATTCATCGCCCATCGTGAAGGAAGGTGTACTAAAAGCTATTAAGCCTGAAATTGCAACATTTTCATATCAATATGGTGTCAATACGCTGCTACAAACCTGGTTTTAATGAACAGGAAAGAAAGGGCCGCGAATACAGTAGCAAATAGGTGTAACAGGCTTTCATTTCAATACAATTTCAAACATGCTATCAAGTAACCACTGGTGTTACTTTGAAAAAAAACCTGTATTAAAGACGACTGTTGACAAGAGCGTAATACGCGTAAATTTCAATATCAGCATTAAGCCACCTGATGAAGGATCAAACCTGATGACTAACCCGTTCCAGTCACACTACACCTATAATAAACTATGTTGGTTTCATCTTTATGAAAAGTCGTTTGAGTCACAATATATCTTTACTTTTTATTTGTCCTCCTGCGCGCTGATTTCAAAACAACAAAAAGTGATGATAAGCTTTTACCAACCCATTTTACTTGGATTTATTCTTTATTTCAATAACGCTGTAACAGAGAAATATTCATTCTGAGAGTCAGGTAAAATGCAAAATTTATAGGAGCCTATCTCCGTACGACTGCATCCGTGGTACTCACATTTCCGGAAGAACCGCCTGAACTATTACGAACGGCCCTTCTAGTTTCGCGAGATCCGCGTAAGAAGTACGTTTTCTAAAGCCCATCTAGGGTCCACGATCGGTGGGCATCATGTATATAGTTATTAACTCCTTCTATTGAACCACCGTCCCCGTGTGCCTTCTCCGAGTCCTCTAGGTTTTCAAGAGATATCAGCACTTCTTCAGGAGGGAATCTTATAAATATGCTAAACGAATCCATAAACAGCAGGGCACTACTTCACGTGCAGAAGTGCTCCACTAGAAGTTATCCAGTGAAAATGCAGTTAAGTTCTCCAGGTTCACATAATATAGCAAAGTACAAGTTATGAAACGTAATAAACAAAGGCAAGCATAAAGATTAATTTCTCAGTGTTCACAATTGAACAGAACCTCATTTTATTTCTATTATTGTCGAGTTTAATGTCAACCAGTGACTAACTGATCAAAAATCCAAGTAAAGGTCTTAAATCGGTTAAAGAGGCATATAATTTTATTTTATATTGCTAAAGCGCCACAAAATGCAACTCTTACAATATAACAAAGGTTTAAAACTGCAGTGTGATTAAACCGACGGAGCTGATATAATTAAAAAGGACAATTATGTATACGTGTTTTTGGAATATTTGGAAAGGATGATGAGTGATATAGTTAGTCCAAACTCAAAGACTAGGTGCAAGTAATCGAAAATTGTAATTAACCGAATGCCTTTTCTTATGAACCATTGCAAAATTACACATTTTTCAAAAACGCGAAAGCAAACTCAACAAATTTGAAATTGTTGCCTACTTAAAACTCTCTTCTTATTTTATTCTTGAAACCACTCGCAAGGACATATAAAAATGTGACTCATAAAAAGGACGTGCAACAAAAACACTCTGTATTTGTATTGTCAAGTAGAACCTTAGACTATATAATATAGTCTAAGAGTAGAACCAAGAAAGAATCACACCTCTCAAAATTATAGCGCTCAAGTTACTCCTGCAGATTTCCAAAATTGACATAGTTAAATACCTCTGACTCTGAATTTCAAAAAAATAATCGTTCCGATAACTCTGCCATGATTAATGCGAACATAAAAATCCTTCAGGAAATTAAACGCAGCATCACTTGTTATGCTATTCTTCTTAAATCCGAACTGATGTTACCTAAGAGTATTACTAAATTTTAAAAACGGTGTCGTTCTTGCTTTAGCCCACGGATGCTGTAAATGGGATCAGATTTGACCCCAACACCATATTTTCTGTCACATAATTTATGCTTTTATTTCAACCGGATTGAATATGTTTCTAGTCGAGTTTTAACATTGAAAATGTTTCTGTTATCTTAGTAGAGGGCCTCAAATCTGGAAAAAGTCATGCTACATTTGCCACACATGACGTCATACGCGTGAGACATCATGTTAGTTTGTTTATTTATACTTAAATTTGATTATAACATATCGAAATCAGTTTAAATGACTAAAATAAATTGGAACTTGGAACTAACTGAAACTAACCGAAAGTTTATTGAACGACTAACCAAAACTGACCAAAAGCACCATAACGGGCTAAAACGGTTCGAAATAGATTAAAAATAATGAAGTAAGTTAAAACTAACCCAAATTAACCGAATTTTGGCGACTAACCAAAAACATTAAAATTGCTTATAACGTATAGGAACCGGTTCAAATGACGAAAATAAATTGGAACTACTGACAGTAACCGAAAGATGATTGAATGAGTAACCAAAAGTAAAAAAGATCCAAAACGGCCTAAAACGTATCGAAATAGGTTAAAAATATGGGAGTAAGTAAAAACTATCCCAAATTAACTGAATTTTGGTGACTAAAACAAAATCAACCAAAAACAATAAAATTGCTTATAACGTATCGGAACCGGTTCAAATGAGTAAAATAAATTGGAATTAACTGAAAGTAACCGAAAGATGATTGAATATCTAACCAAAAGTAACTAAAATCACCAAAAACGTGCTAAAACGTATCGAAAAAGATTAAAACTATTGAAGTAAGTTAAAAGTAACAAAAATTAACCGAATTTTAACGACTAACCAAAAGTAACCAAACACAATTGCTTATAACGTACTGGTTCAAATGACTAAAATATATTAAAACTAACTGAATTTTACCCCAAGTTGATTGAACGACTAACCAAAACTGACCAATAGTAACTAAAGACATCAAAACAGGCTAAAACGGATCGAAATAGATTAAAAATATTGATGTAAGTTAAAGCTATCCCAAATTAACCGAATTTTGGTGACGAACCAAAAATAACCAAAAACACTAAAATTGGTTATAACGTACCGGAACCGGTTCAAATAGTTAAAATAAATTTAAGCTAACTGAAATTAACCGAAAGTTGATTGAACGACCAACCAAAACTAACCAAAAGTAACCAAAGGCACCAAAAGGGCTAAAACATATCGGGACAGAACAAAAATATTAAGGTAAGTTGAAACTAACCTAAATTAACAGATTTTTGGCGACTAACTAAAGTTAACCAAAAACATTAAAATTGGTTATAACGTATAGGATCCGGTTCAAATGACTAAAATTAATTAAAATTAACTAAACCTAACCAAAAGCTGATTGAATGTTTAACCAAAACTAATCAAAAGTACACAAAAACACCAAAATGGGCTAAAACGTATCGGAATAGATTAAGAATATTAAAGTAAGTAACCCAAATTATGCGAATTTTGGCCACTAACTGAAATTAACCAAAAACGTTTAAATTGATCATAATGTATCGGAACCAGTTCAAATGACTCAAATAAATTGAAACTTACTGAAAGTAACCGAAAACTGATTGAATAACTACCCAAAACTAACCAAAAGGAACTAAAAGCACCAAGAGGGGCTAAAACGTATCGAAATAGATTAAAAATATTGAAGTACACTAAAACTAATTCAAATTAACATGATTTTGGGGACTATCCAAAAATAAGAAAAAGCACTAAAATTGGTTATAACGAATCGGAACCAGTTCACCTGACTAAAATAAATTAAAACTAACTGAAATTAGCCGAAAGTTGACTAAAACCATTAAAATTGGTTATAACGTATCGGAACCGGTTCAAATTACTAAAATAATTTAAAAGTAACTAAAGCTATCCAAAAGCTGATCGAATGACCAATTAAAACTAATCACAAGTATCCAAGAGCACCGAAACGGGGTAACACGTATCGGAATAGGTTGCAGAACTTTAAGTAAGGTAAAACTAACCAAAACGAACCGAATTTTTGCGACTAACACGTATCGGAATAGGTTGCAGAACTTGGTAAAACTAACCAAAACGAACCGAATTTTTGCGACTAACCAAAACTAACCAAAAAGATTAAAATTGGAACTAACGGAAAATTGATTGAACGACTAACCAAAAGTATCTAAAAACAACCAAAAGCACCAAAACGGGCTAAAACGAATCGGAATAGGTTAAAAATATTACAGTAAAGTTATGGCTAATTATATATTAATAGATTTTTCTATCTAAAAGTAAAGGGTAATTTTTTAGGTCTTCATATCTGCATCTTCTTTTTATTCATTTTTGTTTTAATTATGATAAAGTTTAATTTCATATATTATAAACACTCGTGTTTGTATTTTTACTTTTTTTAAACTCTGCTTTTAGAAACCATTTGAATTTTAACACAAATTACATTTTTACGTCTTTATTCATCATTTTCAATGTCCCTGAAGCATTTTTGCGAAGGACTGTGAATAGATGTGTAATGTAATGTGTAATAGATGCTGATTATACTAGTTTATATATTTATATAATTTATATATTTTTATTTTATGACAACAAATTAATTAAAAACTCTCTGGGGTCAGTATTTACCCCATTTACGTATTTTGTGCTTCTTAAGATATACTTATATTTCAGCTATTCGCAACCGCGCCCAAAAAATGTGGTGAGTACATCTTATGAAATTTGCAAGAAATATGTCAGTATACCAATTTTGTCGAGTGGTAGAGAGCGTCCGAGTGTTATCGTTATTCTTATTTGTGTAATGGCTATATTTGACTGAACAGGAGCTAGAAGGATATTACTGCCCCCTGTGATGCTTTCAATTTGCTTTTCTCTCAAGAAATATTGGATATTATTATCACTGAGACAAACTGAAAGGTACATTCTGTATATTTATGATCATTTGGATAAGTCTTGGCTGCAAGTAAATCTAACAGAAATGCGAGCATTTTTAAGACTGTTACTGTTAGCTGGCTATTTACGAGCGAAGCGCGAGCCTATGATCGAATTGTGGGGCAACAGAGATGCGGCACTTTAGAGGTCTGTTTTCCTTCCTTCAAAAAACTGCTGCGTATATTAGGTTTAATAATTTCGAAAAAGCGCGAAGAACGTCGAAAATTGAGTTAACTGGCAGCATTTGAGGATATGTTTAATATATTTGTGCAAAAATTGTAAAAAATCTTATAATCCTAACTTTGAAGTATATATTGATGAACAGCTATTACTATTTCGTGGGAAGTGCCCATATAGCGTATATATGAAGTCAAAGCCCAACAAGTATGGCATCAAAATTTGGGCTACAGCCGACACAGCAAATTGTATGCATGTAGTTTTACAAATATACTGTGGAATGGTAGGGAAAACACTTGCGATAATTAGGTTTGTGAAGTTGCGCCGGACTCCCTTTCTCATACTTAGTCAATATTTGTTTATTTTAAAAAATCAATGTTTTTCCAAACACAAAAATATATGATAATAAGGTTTGTAATGTTTTAGATCACTTCCTTTCTCATACTTGATAAATATGCTCGCTTAGTCCAGAAAATTATTTTTTTCTTTCCAATCACAAAAATGTTCCAAATTATTACATACACGTAAATACAAAATATAAGACTCTTAAAATGCATTTTTTCATGCGTTAAGATAGCTAACGAAGGTTTTGTATTATTATAATTATAAATTACAAAATAGAAACACATAGATATACAGGTCACAAAACATTGGGGTCAAAACCCAGTTGACCATTACATAAGTTAAAGATATTTCAGAGATAAAACAGCCGATCTTTCGTATATCACAGCTATATCACCAGGAGAGTCAATGTGGAGTCCAGTAGCAATCCAATGTCCGCCTCAAGAGATATCTCTGGTTCATCGCAAGCTGTATAGCATACCCATAACAGTTATAAAGCAGGTGCTCTGAAAGCGCTGCGTTATATACATCTCTGTGCTAAAGCAGATGCATAACATGTTCTATATTGGCAATATATATATAACAGGGAGGAATCGTCACTTAAACAGATATATTTTATCACAAACAATGTATTTAATATGTAGGTATCAATTTTATAACAATGACATCCGTTAAAATACAGGGTGTCCCAAATTCGAGGGAGACCATTGGGATCTCGGAAACTGTGAGAAATACGAAAATGTTTAAACTAATATTGCATATTTTGGTACTCAATAAAATGCCGTTCAGAGATTGAAGAAATTCCGAATACTTTTGGAGATTTAAAAACACCATTTGTTAAAATTACTTTAATTTTTTCTGACAATTGGAAATGATATATTGAAATATATGTTATATCATCACGACGCCACTTTTTCCCCTCTACAAAATGACGTGATTAAATTTCCTTCGTTTTGTTTCCGAGCAGCCATCATCAACTTAATTTTTTTTAAATGCGGCCCAGGATTTTTTATTTCAGATTTTCCAGAATATTTCAAAACCAATCACGTATCGCACTTATTCAAAAAAAAATTACTCCATATGTATGTTGGTAGGAACTTCTAAGAAATAAAAAAACAAAAACATTTTTTATTATAGATGCTATTCGTCATTGGTTTTAAGACATCAGAAGCTCTAAAAATCTGAAATAAAAAATCCAGGGCTGTATTTACAAAAATAAGAGATGAAACGGCGGATCATAAATTTAATAACGTCCATTTTGTAGAGGAGAAAAAGTTATGGTGATGAGGTGAAATTAATTTCAATATATCTTTTCAAACGGAGCCAACAAAAATTAAAAACAATTTTACAAAATTTCGTTTTGATCAGAGACCTATCTCCGAAAGTATTTGGAATTTCTTCAATTTCTGCACGGCATTTTATTGAGTACCAAAATGCACAACTTTGCGAAAATTAAAACATTTTAGTATCTCTTACAGTTTACGGTTTCCGGGATCCCAACGGTCACCCTGGAATTTGGGATACCCTGTACAGAGTGCCCCACCATTGGATAGAGTGGAAAAAGTGGCAATCGAAATGTATAATTATTTTGAAATCCGTTTTTAAATAAGTCGAGGAAAAAATATAACAATTTTGTAAAATTTTCTTTTCCCGGATATCTCCGGAACTACTCGATATTTTCAAATTTTCTATACAGCATTTCGTTAGGAATGAAAATGCGAACTTTTACCCCAATTTAATCATCTTCCCATCTCTTACAGTTTCTAATATCCCAATGGTTAAGTTCGAACTTGAAACCCCCCTGTTCCTGTATATAAGTATTACGTGGTATTCCAATAGAATTTTACATAATGCCCTTATTTTTGTATCCTAAATAATAATCCAATGTGATTTATATGTGATAACTATTTTATGTCTATCTTTTATGAGATATTATAGACGATTCCAATGAACATTAAGATTTTGTAAAAATCTGTCAAAATGCCACAAAGCACTATCGCAAGTTGATCTGAAAAATATTAAGTTGCCTATTTTTTTTGCCTTGGATTTTTAAATCTTCTATGGTTGTTACAAGAAGAATTTTTAAAATCCTACTATTATAAGCACAAATCATTTTTAAAATTTGGACTAAAAGGACATAAAATAAGAATCAAGAATAGGTACCTAGTTTCTAAAGCTTTTATTGAAAATATAATATAATACCATTATTTAAAGTATCTTTAATCTTCAATTGCGTTGGTAATATTCCTTTGTAAGCGCTGATTTCCTTGTCGTATCCAATCTGATGCTATCACTGCCAATAATTTTACACAGTATACCTACTAATGTACAGAACAATAATAAATTTGTCACTTATTTATTCCCGCTGCTAAATCAGTAATCACATAACTACACTACAGCTAATATGTAAATAATAATAATTATTATTATTCAAAAATATTACACCCGCGTCTAAATCGTAAACGTCAACAAGATCAAGAATCAAGATACTAAAAAATGGCGACAATGGGCACGCGAGAGCTTCGTAGCCTCGTTAAGGGTATTAATTGGATTCATTTTCCGCGTCTAGAGACTAGAAATTAACGGCAAACGAGTGCCGGAACTGCTTCGCTCCAGAGATGAAACTATAACGAAACAAAGATGACCCTGGGCAAGAGCTCTGACAAAACTTCCCTAAACCATGTTATATGCCCAACATATCGGTAGATTTCCAATGGGATACATTCCTGCTAACGAAGAGATAAAGTTGGTTCTAACTCTCTGATAACACAGGTGTCACCCGGTTTTAAACCAATCACAAAAACAAAGTTACATTGTGGCTCTGCAACAAAAAATGAGATCAGTTGCAGATAAGCTATAAAACATTGTGATAAAACTCGGTTCTATGAATAAGCTCAAGTTAGGGTATTACAGAGATATCACAGGTCAACTGGGAACTGACTCCATTACGGCTTTTACAAAATTGAAAAATATTTACGACATTCCAAGGTTAATTAGTTTTTTATTGCCTTTGATAAAGCCGACTGAATACAATACTCAGCAATGCATTCAATATCTGTCGTTGATTGATGTGTTCAAAAACTAAAAAATTGCCTATTTTTTCTGAAGAGCAATCTATTAACTTAAATATTTATCAAGTCTTAAATTTTAAATACAGCCAGACGTGCTATAAACCCAGGTAGAGAACTTTAAAATCTAGCTTTTATTAAAGAAGTTCACTTTCTTAAAACTTTTCTCGCAACTTTAGGTTCAATTCCGTACATTTCTTTGTACATTTAACCGACCTCGAGTACGCCCCGTTTTTCGGGTTCACGTAACTTTAGTTTCATAAAATTAGTGTTATTGATATTAAGGTCGCCAAGTTAGAACATTTGTAGAGAAACTAACTGGCAAAAGTTTTAATTTATCTGTTCCCTTGCTAAAATGATTATCGTTCTGCACAAGGAAACATATATCAGCTTTATTTTGCCATTTTTGATACTAAATCTTGTATCTTGTATTGTTTATATCCGACCTTACAGAAATTTGCGAAATTATTAGTTATGATGGATTGTAACAGTCAACTTATGACGTCAATTGTTATCTTTTATTAACGATTGAACTGCAAATTATGTTATTTTCTATTTTTTTATGGTCACTAATTTGTAAGGCATTAAGCAGTAATGCAAGTTAATATCATAATTGCAATGGCTCCCCTCTCAATAACTTCATAAGAAAATATGAAATAGTAATACAATTATTGGATTCCCTGAATCTATACTAGCGAGATAACACATATTAATTGAATAATACTAAAGGCTGTCTGAAACACAATATTGGTGAAATTTAATTCCAAACTTTCGAACAAAAGAAAGCGATATCTGTAACAATAATTTATTGAAGGAGAACAGTTTAAGCTAGAGTCAATCCACTAGTGATCTTTGGACACGGTTTTGTGTTTGCTAAATGTGTGTAAAATGATGCTTAAACCCGAACTCGATTCGATCGCGAATCTCCTATTTGTATGCAAATTACACTTTGATGCCACTTTCGGCTGTATATATTTTTCTTTGGCTTATGATACTGAGCGTAGTATGTTAATTATTCGCCAATAAGAAAACAATGAACTAACAGTGTTTAACGAAATTAATTGGCCTTTTAAACGTTTTAGTAAAGCCTATATTGATCTTAGCAAGGCCTGAGAAAATAGACAAATTGCAAGCTATTATGCACGATAAAATTGGAGTTATCGTCAGAACTCTGTCCATTAAAGAAATATCGGTCGATACAGCGACAAGATGGGGGTAAAAGCAGTTTGTTCCAAGAAAGTACAAGATCTTACGGCAATCTTTAAATTATCATCTAGCATAGTCAGCATCTTCTCGAATGATTGCTGAACCAAGGCATCATATTATATTCTGCGATTGATCATGATATAATTCTAATTAAGAGAATTGCCAATAAATTTACAGGATAAACAGCATAGTATTGGCTTTGTATTAAATCATATTCTGTTTGTTTTTCAGGCCAAGAAATAGCGGCAGACCATTAATACCCCTTTGACAATCTCCGGATCCAAACCGAACATTTGTATTATCGTATACATGGAGATGGTTTTTCGCAGAGTTTAATAGTATATCGCTAAACCACTAGGTGTTTCTTTTTCCAGATTCGGAAAAATTCCTTTAAATAATTGTCATATGTGTGATCATTTTATGATAACATGTGGATAATATACGATTATCTAGCGTCAGATCTTTCCGGCGTGTTACAACTAACATAAATCGGTGAAACATAAAATAAAACCGCAATGGCTCAAATATGGAACCTGTTCCCTGTTTCCAGGATAACAACAATATTGCTCGAAATGTTATTATCATTATAGCTATATCCAGAATCAATAAATATTTAACACGCATGAACTTCATCCATGCATTTAAATGCGCTGACTGTATTGTAACATATAATTAGAAAAGCGTTAATAATTTTGATTTATAAATTTAAAACACAATATTCATCTCATTTAAGCCAATCTCGGTGAAAAGTTTTGAACCAAAAATAGTTTTTTAACTTACAATAACAAATATTTAATATTGAATGCATCAATAAAATTTTAGCTACCTAATTACAGAAAATCGATGGTAATCATACAATATGTTTCCTTAAACATTGAATTATGCATTAAATATGCGTTACATGCGTTAGTGAATTTGAATCGATTGAATAAATATATTTGCATACCTATTAAAATTTAACAAGTATAAAATTGTATTACTTGTTATTTGATTTTCTCTTAAATAAATTTACAATGTTAATATCCATTAACTTAACAGCAAGTATATAATAATTGTCGTATACTATGTTAAAGAGCACGTTGAAAGGTGGTTTTCGTGTTTCTAATCTATTTTGCTGTTATGCAGAAAGGTAATGTGCAATAAATATTTATTTTATGTTTAGTTATGTTTATAATCTGTCTACGTTTACTAGAGCTTTCTGGATTGTTATTAGGAGCAGAAATTGGATGTTGTTTTCTTGATTTTATTTATACGTTATAGCGTAGATGCTATTCAGTAGCATCGAAACTAAACGGTTCACCACGAACCTTGCTTTTTAAAACCGTGTTTATTGTATATCAAAATAGAACAATGAAGTGAGAACGTCCAAAAAATAATATGTCAACCTTTTTAATATAATGTATTAGTGTTATTAGCGGCGGAACTCTTCCTGTCTTATTAACTCAACAGTGTCGTAACAATCTCCCTCTTTGTGCCCCACAAACATCCCCATATGTGGCACAATGATAAACAGATTTAGGCCCAGATAACCCAAAACAGATGCGTAAGCGGCTATTTAAATGCGCGCAACAAACTTCGCAGCGAATTACTCATGGTCGTAGATGGCTTGAACAGGTTTTGGCTATCTATAGTTTAGTGCGGGACCGTATGGAAAAAGCATTCTAAGTCCCAACACAAACACAAGCGGAATAGTACGGTGTCATATTCAATCTTATTTTTTAAATTAAATTATAGAATTAGTTTAAATGTGTTAGTAACATGCCTGGTTATACATGCCTGTATTCTTGTTGTTCAAACAGAAGCACTGGCAATAAATCTTTTTTCAGGTGTCTTAAAGACCGAGAAAGATATGTCTTGTGATTTTTACATGTCAAAGCAAGTTATTTATATATATTCCTGCCCTGAAAATAGACAAAAACACATTAACAACTGCTCTTGAAAACTGGACATTTCACACGCTTATTCAGGTATTTAGATTAAAGGGCTTCGTCTCCATTTTAGAGCTTCGCCCTCGGACGTCCCATTCCCAGATCTATAAAAAAGTGGGTCCAATTTTAAGGCTTCACCCTCCCATGAACCCCTTTTTGCATATCTGTAAAAAATGGGACTCCCGTACCATAGGTCCCATTCTAGGGTTTCGCCCCCCCATGGAGCCTCATTTTAGGGCTTCGTCCCAGGGGCCCCTTTTCCAAATGTGTCAAATATGAGGCTCCCATACGGGGGGACCCATTCAAAAGCTTCGCCCCCCAAGGATCCCATTTTAAAATCCGTGAAAAATGGGCCCCGTACCAGGGGCACCATTTCAGGGCTATGGGCCTCAAGGAGTCCCAATTTAGGACTCCCGTATGCTCCCTTTTCCGAATATGTAAAAAATGGGTCCTCCGAGGGAAGGCAAAGCCATAAGAGGAGACCGCCGCCCCCGGTGAATGGCGCCTTTTTCCAAAGATATGAAAAGAATAACTCCAAAAATTAAGGCGAAACCCTAGAATGAGGGACGAAACAGTAGATCTGTTGACGAAACCCTAAAAGGGCGCTCCGGGTAGGGCATTGTCCCAGCCCTGGCATCTCAATACCTTCTCATCAACTAGTTACACAAATTGCTGTAGAAGTGTTTGTATGGACTTTGTAAACTATAAATTTTAATTTAAAAACAAGATGCTTGATATATTATATTATAATAAATATTATATAATATCAATATTATTTGCAGTCGTAGGAAAAGTATAGTATGCAACGCGTGTGAAAATCACTTTTCACACGAGTGTGAAGTTTGATGGCACGAGCCGTAGACGAGTGACATAAATCACACGTTATTTTCATTGTTGCACAATATACTATTCTACCACGCTCCCAGTGGGGCACCCTGTAGCTGTCGTAGAAAAAGTATAGTGTGCTGAAAGACTTTTCCGCACTTGTTGCACAATATACCATAATGATACTCACATATACATAAATAAAATTGGTTATTGGTGCGGCCAGTCTTCTACTAATTGCCAGCCGCAGATTTAAAACTACTTTGTGCAGGCAATTCAACTCCGCGGATAGACGCGTCATAAAACGAGATTCGCTTTTGGATCTGTAGTTGGGTTATCTGGGATTTAGGTTCAACACGAGTATTTCTGAGTGAGTATTTTTTTCGGGAAGGTTTTTCTTAGTTAGCAGTTTAATTCTCGTTCTCCAACTTGGGTAGGTTTAAGATCAACCGTTACTTCATCGACTTTGTCGGCGTCATGGTCGGTCTAGTTCTGGATCTTCGTTATTGGAGATGGGGAGACAAGGCAGACCCATGCTACTTTCTAAGGGGTTACATCTGTATTACCGACGCAAAGTAAAATGTGGATGCAACACGATCTGGGTCATATATATTTTGGACCTCTCGCTTGATTGACTTTGATGTATATTCCTTCCAAATACTGCTTAGTATATGCACGTCTACGAGGACTTTATCACCGTGGTTGTAAAAGATTGAACATCTAGTTTCATTCGTAAGAGAATTTCTCTTGTCGTATCCCTTTCATGATTTTCTCGTGCTTCGTAAAAGCTAGTGCTCAAATTTGCTAAATAAGGCGTGATTTCTGGAAGATAATTGTCATTCTGCATGCTTGCGCACATGTCACGGCAAGCATCGTAAGGAGTGAGTAGTCACAACCAAATTTTAAGTACGCAGAGGAATAGCCAGTGGAATCATATCTTGACGTATTGGTGGCAAACCTAACAACGGCTAATCAAAAGCAACACCTGTCGATAATGCCGTATCTGCCATTCGGTCAACAAGCATATTTACTCTAAACCACGATGTTATTCCTGAACATGCTTACCTTATTGAAATATCTGCCAGCAAATTACAGGCAGAAAGCAACGGAAAACTACAACCAATGCCATTGACGGAAAATGGAAATTGAAACAATGCAATGGTCTTGCACCAGCCACTTACCAGTCAAGAAGAAAAACTCAAACCAAGAAGAAACGCCAGTAATAATTTTACCTATTTTATAATTTATGGATACAGAAATATTTTTTTCAAAAGTTTAAACAGCCAAAAAGCGCAGTCGTCAGTTAGTTACCGTATTAACAGGATTGGAAAACATTTGTAAGCATCGAGCTTTCGCTGAAAAAAAAATGGAAGAAAGTGGTAGAGAAGAAGAAAGAACGGATAATAAAAGGAAACATGCGAAATTGAAAAACCGTAAGAAAAAATATATTCTTCCTCAGAGTGCAAAACTGAGATTGTTTTGGAATCTGACAGTGAATGTATTGAGGAAGATGTCTACGAAAATGAACGCATAGGTTTCAATATGTGTTTGCGATGTGGCAGAACTAAAACAGTGTTTTATCCACAATACCGAAACAGAATATTTGCACTGTTTCGGTATTGTGGATAAAACTCTGTTTTAGTGCATGTTGCCGAAGGTTCCAAACCCCAACATAGATGTGGCAGAAAGTAATTTGTAGTTTCTTGGGACACCATGAAACAATATTACTGAGAACGACCATACGCTAAAAACCTCGTTTGTTTGTATCATATGCTTGAATTTATTGTTGCTTTTTGCAAGTTTAAATTAAATTTTTTTGTACTTTAGCTCTCTTTCTTTGATGTTATTGACTTAAATGTACGTATATTCTAAACAACAAAGCCTTTTTTGGATGAAGCATCTCAGCCTCACTGTTTTTTGTAGCGCTATCACATCCATACTTATTTTCTTAAAACTCTTAGGAATATTTCGTGTTTATTTCACAGATTCGAACATTCCATTGTCTGCTGAACACACATGAACAATACAATATCTAAAATCCTAAAGCTAAAGTTTTTTTGATAGTTTGAAAAAAGATGCGCCATACATCCCGACTTTACCCTATGTCCTTAACGTTTCCTATTTTATATTTTACAGACCCTATATATTCTAGTTTACATCTATTATTTATAATATCTTCAAGTAACTACTAAGGTATTGTAAACGAAAGAGCTAATTTTGTCTTTATAATTTTTTTAGTATAGACGTTCTGACTTTCTAATAAATTGAAAAGTAGCACAGATTTATCTTAATTATTACAGTAGCCGCACCCAATGTGTCCAACTACGAGAACATGCAAAATAGATGTTTCTGAATAATTCAAAAATTATCTTAGTGCCTAATTAATTATCTTTCTAGGTTTTTAGTACATGTAATCTGTTTTCTGTGCCAAATTAGATAAATAAATTAGTTAGGTATCCTAATCTACGCATATAGCTCATAATTAAATAATCAGTGTGGACCCTAATTAGATATTAAAGGTCTACCAAAAATATGTTATTTAATTAAAAACTTGATGAAGGTCTGATTTACACGCACGGCCTAGTTATGAATGGGAACTAACTACGCAACTTTGCAACGAAGTTTATCAAAAAGTAAAGTCGGGTATATTTTATTTTATGAAGAGCAAATTGGGACGCAGCGTTTAGAAAAATATATATTTCTATTGCCTATGAAACTGAAATTAATAATTAATTAGCTTAGAGTCATTATATTGCAAAAAAGTCTTACTCCATTCACTAAAAAGTTAGCGCTTTGACTTAAAAAGTGGAATACACTTGGATATATTTTATAGCATATTATCCAAGCGTATATGTTTCTCAATTTTGTTAACTGTTCTGTAAAAATAGTTAGGCTGAGTGGGCATTTTGTTTCTAAAGGGGGGTTGGTTGAATATTGATTAACGGTCTATCGATTATATGAAAATTATACATTAAACCTAACGTAGCTAAATATGTTTCTGTTCATTATTTATATAAATCTATATAACATTTCGTGCCAATAATTCTTCACTATGGGATTATTTTTATACAATCCATAATATATTTCTATACCAAATTGAAATATATAATGAAATATGGCAAGCATTGGACATGACAGGAGTTAAAGACAAATCGTTGAGGAGTTGTATCATTTTTTTTGAATGGAACAATAAAACACTAAATGTATGTTTGCCGGACACACCTCGCAAAATCATATTATTTTCATATGACATGGTTGAATTTCACCCCTCATATCATAGTTACCAAATCTACCTTTAGGTTTATGTATGCAAATGACATCAACCAGATATTATTATTTGTATTTCCGTCTCAACACCATTTCTTGCGCCGCGCAAATGGGGCGTTAGCTATTCCTTTCGTAACTAAGCTATTGTATATCTAATTAATATTTAAACGTTACTGAAATAAAAGAGCATTTTAAGAAATAAAGTTACTTTTCTAAACCAATAAGGTACCGTTTTTATTTTCTAGGGATTAACCGTTAAAATTTTTAACATTGAAAATGTTTCTGTTATCCTATTATGGGGCTTCAAATCGTGAAAAAGTGCATGCTACATTTGCCACGTGACGTCATACGCACGAGAGATCGTGTTAGCTTGTCTATGCGAACGCTTTATCTTTGATTATGTTATCGAGGTAATAAAAACTTTACTATGATGAAAAGGGTTTTGACTGGATTTTAACCGAATTTTGTCAACTAAAAACCAACCAAAAACTTAAATTTGATTATAACGTATCGGAATCGGTTCAAATGACTAAAATAAATAGGATCTAACTGAAACTACCTGAATATTGATTGAACGACTAACCAAAACTAACCAAAATTAATCAAAAGTAACAAAATGGGCTAAAACGTATCAGAACAGGTTACAAAAATGAAATTAAGTCAAAACTAACCAAAACGAACCTAATTTTGGCGCCCTAACAAAGCTAACCAAAACGTATCTAAACCTGTTCAAATGACTAAAATAAATTGGAACTAACTAAAAGTAACCGAAAGTTGATTGAATGACTAACCGAAACTAAACAAAAGTAACGGCTAAAACGTACCGGAACAGATTAAAAATAATAAAGTAAATTAAAACTGACTCAAATTAACCGAATTTTGGCGACTAACCAAAACTAACAAAAAACACTAAAGTTGGTTATAACGTATCAGAACCGGTTCAAATGACTAAAATAAATTAAAGCTGCATAACTGAAATTACCCAAAAGTTGATTAAACGACCAAACAAAGCTAACCAAAAGTTAACTTAAAGCACCAAAAAGGACTAAAACATATCGGAACAGATTAAAAATATGAAAGTAAGTTGAAACTAACTTAAATTAACCGAATTTTGGCCAGTAACTAAAATTAACCAAAAACATTAAAACTGGTTATAACGTATCGGAACCGGTTCAAATGACAAATAAATTAACATATCGGAATAGGTTACAAAAATTAAAGTAAGTTAATACTAATCAAAACCAACCAAATTTTGGCGACTAATCAAAATTGATCATAAATATTAAATTTGATTATAACGTATCGGAGTCGGTTCAAATGATTAAAACAAAGTGGAACTACTTGGAAGTACCCGAATGTTGATTGAACGACTAACCAAAAGTAAACAAGAGCACCAAAATGGGCTAAAATAAATTGAAACAGGTTAAATATATTTCAATAACTTTGTAGCTAATTATATATTAATAGATTTTCTATATACAAGTTAAGGGAACTTTTTATGACTTCATATCCGCACCTTTATTTTATTTTTTTATTTTACTTTTTTTAAATTGATATTATTATTATTTGTGATAATGTTTAATATTAATGCTAAAAATACATTACTTTAACTAAATATATTATAAACAGTTATGTTTGTATGTTTACTGTTTTAAACTATGCTTTTAAAAATTACTTGAATTACAACACAAATCACATTTTTGTATTTTAATTCATCATTTTCAATGTCCCCCCGGCGGTCACATCTTTATAAAGGACTGTGAGTTTTTTTTAAATCTTATATTCTTTAAAGCCCTGCGGTTGCAAAGCTCAGATAACTACAGAAAAATATTTGCTAAATGCTCTTAAAAGTCCGTATTATAGTGGATGCAAAAAAGAAAATAACAACCAATTTTTTTTGTCTTTGTCTTTTTATTCCAACCAAAAGATGCCCTATTATCTTTATTTTCCCCAGTAATATTTTTGACTTTTACTCATTTAACAAACTTATATACATGTCCAAAGAAGCCTTCTTGCCATATCCTTATTAACTTTTTAATATTTTTGACTTTTAATCGTTTAAAAACTTATAAACATGTGCAAAGAAGCTTCTTGTCATATCCTTATTAAGTTTTTATAGCTTCTACCTTTAAGCCTTGAGGGGTTATTTTGCCCCTTGTTTTTATTGAGGAAAAAGATAGAAATAAACTATTTTTTTGGCTAAATATAAATTTAAACTAAATAGTTAGATATATCTAAACGAACACCTACACTTTCTGAATCAAGGTCAATTTCTTGTAGTTCTTCCACGTAGTGACCGATTGCATGATTCGTTTACGTTAGGAGCGGCTAAATGTAGCGTAATGTTAACAACGTTGCCAAATTGCTTTGTCAAAATAAATAAATTAATGGCAAATAATGGTTGTACGCATCACCCTCCGCTAAAAACTAACCCAAGGGATGCCCCAAATGAAGAAAAAAACTTTTTACAAACATAACCTTAAAAAATATATCTATGGGATTCGAACCCGGGCCGCTGTATCACAGGCTTAGAATCTCTCCACTGCACTACCAGAGCAGTTGACAGCAATGCACTGGACCGTAATGAAATGCGTAATTCCGCAACATTGTTAACATTGCGCTACATTTAGCCGCTTCTTTCATGTTGGGCCTAGGCATCACTTTATATTTTGATCCTGTGTATTTTGGGTTGCGGTCAAAAACTAACATGGAGCATTATGTTGCATAGATAATCTTTATTTTTTCCGTTCCTGCTTCTATTTATTCAAATAAATTAAATAAAATAAATTTATATATACTAGTAATTACATTTTAAATTCCGAAATTAAAATATTATTAAAATACGCTTTTTTAATCAACATTTAAAATAATTAGAAGTAATTATTCTTGATTATAATAAATAACTAACAACAATCTTTTTTATTTCTGATTGTGTAGTTTTCTTAGCATTCCTTTTTATTTTGCTTGCTTTTTAAATTTAAAATTTTCTCTGTTTTTCAGTTTTATTATTGAATGGTATTCTAGAATAAAAGATGTATTTTATATCTTACGGCCATTAATGTAAGTTCAGCAGTTGCTATTTTTCCCATTGCCTCATAATGCTCAATTGATTTAATATTAATTACTGCAAGAAAAGAAAATTTCAAATCGTTGTTCTTTTTTCCAAATGTTCTGGTAGATTACTAGCCCTGCTTAAACGTTCTATTGTTTTTGAATTAGAAGCTTCAATATCTCCAAAATATATTTCTTAGTTGCTTAAAAAAAGATGAATTACTATTATTAGAGCTATCAAACAAAAGGAGCCAATATACAAGTTTCTAATATCAAAATAAAATAAAACTATACAAAAACCAGAAAACGACAACCAGGCCTTTAATATAATAATATGGAAATATGTTTATATGAACTGAAATCATCAGAAAAATAAGTGTAATTAAAGTAAATTTAGCAAAAGAATAGAAAAATAGACAAAACATAGTATTGCTTCAGGAAAAATTATTAAATCTTGCAAAGCACAGATACGATTTAAAAGGACAATATTACAGCGGAAAATCGTACGGAATAAAATGCAAGTTACCGGCATATTGAAGTATTCTTATGTATAGTAAAAGAACAGATATGCTTTTTGTTATCGGCAATGCATGACGACGATTGAATAGATGTAGATACCTGAACGTATTACATTCTATAATCTGACAAAGGTGCAGTCGATGAAAAGGTTATTTTCATGAATGAGCTGCAGTTGGCCTTTTTCAATATGTTTTACATTATAAACAAAGCCAACCATTCAACAACAATCCAATGACGTTTTTACTTTAAAGAATTAGCTTTGTAGCTAAAGCCACATCTCTTAAATCATACTAGAAATCTTAGCTTATAGTTGCTTTGTCGTGCTTAGTTCAAGCTGCAGCAATAGAACCAATAAAAGATAGCTTTTGTTGAATATGTCATTATTTTCAGGATTATTTCAGGATTAGGCCCGCCTTATCCCGCCCCTGGCCATGCCTGTCAGATAGTCACGACAGACGGCAAGAGCGCACCAGTTCGTCGAACAACTGGAAACACCTAGAACACCGCTTTACAATAATTCCTTTGTCTGGCGCCTGCATCACTGTGGAACTCACTCCCAGGACATCTGCTTCCCCCTATTTACAACCTACAACTATTCAAGAACCGTGTCAATCGACATCTTCGCAGACACACCGCTCGTCGAGCGCTATAGGATCTCCCTTTAGTGTGTATGCCACTACCATAAAAAAAATTAGCATTATTTGGTGTTTCTTCTATTCCACGTATGATGTCGAATATTTATCTAATCTTTTATGTTCAACTTAGAGCAATCTTATTAATAAGCATTTTCCTCTTAAACTAACTAAAAATACATAATGTAAAGCCCGCTAGGCTGGCTCTCTGACACACTGCGATGATAGATTTACGACTCAGGCCATGCAGGACGTTATGTCTGGTATGGTCGATGGCATGGCGAATGGTCAACATGTATTAGTCTCTTTATATGATGATACACTCGAAAGCGTGATTGCGTAAAACACGACCTGCTGAACGAAAAGCTGCCCAGAGTAAGTCTATCTCGGCGTTCCTTGTAATTTTTTTGAGCCATACTTTGCGGATCGATATCAGAGAGTCAGTTTGAACGGAAGGACCTCTTCAACTCTACCCTAGACACATAGTGTCCAGCAGGGCTCGGTTATGAGACCGCTGTTATGTTTGGTGTATACCAATGATCTTCCTAGTTTTGTTAGACCCCATCAGTTGTACGCTTCGTGCAGACGATACAACATTAGTCTGCAAGTATGCATCTCTATCTAACCTGGGGCAGTCTTGTGTGGAGATGGAGGAGCGGGACACTGGTTTTCTAGGAACGGTCTGCTCTTAAATCGCGATAAAACGAAAATTGTCTTCGGTTTTAGTTGAAGAATAATTTTGATCTTAATGTACTAAGAAATATGTACTTCGCGTTATTTCATCCCAAAATGCAATATGGTATTGCCATGTGAGGAAGCTCCAGTAACGCCATAAACATCTTTCGGCTTCAGAAGAAAGTTATTATAAAAGAAAGGATTATACTTAACTTAAACTGTAGAGAATCATACCGGCATTATTTTACTAGGCCCTGATTATGCCTTTGCCGTCAGCTTATATTTATTTCAGTTTGATCGATATTCATCAAAATAAAGCCAAGTATACTTTGCATTCAGATATGCACTCCTTTTCTACTCCAAACACTCAACTTTTGATCGCTCCACGGGCAAATTTGATTCTAAATTTTTATAATGTCTTGCCCCATAGTGTCAAAAATATCTCGAATATCCCTTTCAAAAATAAAATTAAATGTTTTTTTACTGAGAATTATATTTATGGCAGTGACGAACTGACGAATTTGTCAATTTTAGATTTTAGTACTGAGACGTGGTCATCATTATTTTAAGGTCTTTTTATATTTGATTTTGTCGTCTTTTAATTACCTTTCGTCGTTTCATGTATGTTCTATACTATACTAGTTGATGTAGATGCGTTGCGACTTGCTACACATACAAACATTGTATATTAAGGCCAAATAAATAAACATAAGCATAATCATACTTGCCTGTGAAGAGGGGCTGCATCGTATTAGCTGGCAGGAACGTCAAACTGGCGAGAGCAGTTTGATTACGGGGAATGACGCCCCCGCCATTCTGAGTTGCCACGGGATGTGGCCCATCAAATCCCACCGTCCGGCTTCCGCGTCCTGCCCCAGGCTGGAAAACACCGAAGTACAAAGTCTGGAGTTGATCAATGACAGTTTGTGCCAAAAGGGGCTGCATTGAATTAGGAGGCAGGAACGTCAAACTGGTGAGATCAGTTTGATTGCGAGGAGTGGCGCCCCCGCCATTCCGAGTTGCCACGGGATGTGGCCCATTAAATCACATCGTCCTCCCCCAGGCTGGAGAACATCGAAGTACAAAGTCTGGAGCTAATCAATGACAGTTTGTGGCAAGAGGGGCTGCATTGTATTAACGTCAAATTGGTGAGAGCAGTTTGATTACGGGGAGTGACGCCCCCGCTATTCCGAGTTGCCACGGGATGTGGTCCATCAAATCCCATCGTCCTTCCCCATGCTGGAGAACATCGAAGTACAAATTGTGGAGCTGATCAATGACAGTTTGTGACAAGAGGGGCTTCATTGTATTAGCAGGCAGGAATGTCAAACTGGTGAGAGCAGTTTGATTACGGGGAGTGACGCCCCCGCAATTCCCAGTTGCCACGAGATGTGGCCCATCAAATCTCATCGTCCTCACCTATGCTGGCGAACATCGAAGTACAAAGTCAGGAGCTGATATATGACAGTTTGTAACAAGAGGGTGCTGCATTTTATTAGCAGGCAGGAACGTCAAACTGATGAGAGCAGTTTGATTACGGGAAGTGACGTCCCCGTCATTCCGAGTTGGCATGGAATGTGGCCCATCAAATCTCATCGTCCTCCCCTAAGCTGGAGAACATCGAAGTATAAAGTCTGGAGCTGATCAATGATAGTTTGTGACAAGAGGGGCTGCGTTATATTACCAGGCAGAAACGTCAAACTTGTGACAGCAGTTTGATTGCGGGGGGTGACGCCACCGTCATTCCGAGTTGCCACGGGATGTGGCCCATCAAATCCCATCGTCCTACTCCAGGCTGGAGAACACCAAAGTCCAAAGTCTGGAGCTGATCACTGGGAAGTAATCCAACAAACCCCATTCTTACCCATGTCAGTCTAGGGACCACCAAAGGAATGAGTCTAAGGCCGATGCTTCCAGTGGAAGCTGCCCTAGGTGGTAGATGCATACGCCTACTCGCATCATCCGGAGAAAGACCACCCAACCAGAAAGGAAGTGCTAAGTGGTTTTCCCAAATCACGTTCCGCTTTCGCGCTGGTGGTTGCGGGTTCCACAGTAGGAATATATGGACATGATGGAGCTTCCAGGATCAAAATATTCCGAAAGTAAACTCCCTGGTCAATCGGATCTCCGGGCGCTGGGTGGCCCTGGGAGCCCTTCATTCCGCATTTCACAGACAGCAAAGATACCGAACCAATTTAGAATAGATTTCTGCAACATAAGAGGCCTAAATACAAACATAAATTCGGTACACCAACATCTACAAGCAAATAGACCACACATACTAGCCGTTACAGAAACTTAAGTATATTCTAAAAAAACAACAGTAAACTACCCGTTCCTGGTTACGACTTACATACCCGATTTAGACATAAGTTCGAAATTTGCCTTTTAGTCCGAAGCGATCTTTCGTGTCACAGCGAGGAAACACTCGAACCGAACAACCTTGACGTCATGTGGCTCAAGTTTACCGCCAAGGGATTAACCAAGTTTATATGTTGTCTCTATCACCCTCCGAGCGGCAGAGCCTACCAAAGCTTTTTTACAACACTAGCTACCATGGTTGACTCAATAAAGGTCGATCACCCCAATTCAGAAATAATCGTTCTGGGAGACCTCAATGCCAACAACATCAACTGGCTCAAACATCACAACAAGACTGACAACGAAGGTAAAGAAGCTGAAGCATTTGCCATCAGCCGCGGGCTTACTTAACCTGTAGACGAACCAACGCGAATCTCAGAGGGGGGCGAATTCGCCGCCCTCCTGGATCTTTTTCTAACCACCAATCCTAACCAGTACACAATTACAGTACTTATTATTATTACAGTAACTTATTACAACGGTTTGTGAATTGCCACTTCTACAGAAGGATCCACCTATTGCCTCGCAAAATCTGGCATTACAATTCTGCAAACTGGGACCATCTAAGGGAGTTCTACCTACATTTTCCATGGATCGACGTCTGCTTTGGCACTGCCGACCCGTCAGTATGCTGCGAAGAGATCACGCAAGTAATCTCCTCAGGAATGGAATCATACATCCCAAATTCCATCAAGTTACGTAACAAATTAATGTACTTTGGGAAATAAAAGCCTTACTTTAAATTTTTTAACTGGCAGTTGGAGCAAATATTAATAGTAATAACGTGAAATATACAAAAGTTAAAAAATAAGACGATTTTATTCTAATATAGGCCAATATAGCCGATCTGATCAACTAGACCTTATATATCAAATCTGACGGCTATCTTGAACGCTGCACCCAAAAATTACCAAGAACCAGATAAGAAATCGCAGAAACTATAATGGCTATTGAGTTGTGAATTCTTGTATACACCTATCTGGTCCTTTAAAATTGGTATAATGCTATTCTATCCAAAATAGTAAATTATTTTATATGGAGGAAAAGTGATACTTTTCATGGCGCGCTTGTGTTTTACAGCCGAACGGAGTGAGGCTGGTAATAGAGAGCAAGCCATGAAAAGTAACTTTTCCTCCAAATAAAATATGCTGTTTTTTCTTCAAATGTCGACAAATTAATGCAAAAACATCTCTTTTTAATAGTAATAATATCTAATTCTTATTGATGATAAATGGGTTCGCAAGGCGGCTTAGACCACGGTCGTAGGTGGCCTTGCTTAGACCGGTGTCGGTGAATATAATGTAACATACAGCTGTCAGTGGACACTGTCAACAATAATTATTTTCCTACGATTGCGTCTCCGATTGCGTTTTAATTCCGTATTGATAAGCAGTTATTGAGTAAGTTCGATTAAATAATAACCAATTTGTTCCTATATTAGTGATTTTTAGAAATGCAGTCACAAATTGAGTGATAAATACAAATTGTAGTTTAATAAATCTTGAGTTGTTGACGCTTATTTTGTTGTCTGTTTGTATTGTATCTATGTTGCTATGACAACACTTTTACCTCCGCCGGCGGAAAAGTGAAAAGTAAAGCTCCGGCGGAGGAAAAACGAAACTTCACGGCCGCCTACACAGTCGAGTAATGACGGATTTACTGACGTTTGAAGAAAAAAATATTTGTAAAATCAAACAATTTGAAGTACGATTCGGAGTTTTCCACCGAAATGGTGTTGTCAAAGTCAAAATGTCTAACCAATTAGATTAAAAGGACCATCGGAGTTAGAACATTTTGAGTTTGTCGTATGCTACTCCTAAATTGTAAAAAATATTGTAGTCATCTACATATCTATACACAATAAATTAAAAACAATTTTTGTTTGTATCGATTATCATTTACCCATAAGTTCACCTGAACCTTAAATGGATATAATAGGATTGGATAGGATAGCCCATGCACAGGGACCAATTAAGTGGCCCGAGCAAAGCTGAAAAAACCTAAAAAGGCGCGAAATTTCGAGAACAAATCTGCGCCAGATGTCAAAAACAAGTAATCTAAAAATAAAAATTATTAGGAATACAATTAAAACGTTTTGAATAGTATCGATTAAGGTCCAGCAAAATAGGGCGATCAGGCTCATAGTCAAATAAATGTAGGGTTATCAGTGGCATCCTTTGTCTGAAAGGTATGTTACAATGTCTTTAACCTGTATTTTCATATTATAAATACTGTTAGAACTCTCTCTAGTTTGATTACACTACCGAGAAATTCAAATGCCATGAATAGAACACACGCAATGCGATTGAAATTCCTATTCCAGTTGAGTAAATTCTGGTATAAATCATTAAACATATCAGATGTAATGCCTCTGTAACAGAATATTGAAGGCAGTAGATTGGATAACATATTTACCAATTAAGCTTGACGAAATTAACTAAATGAAAAGGTGTTTTGAGACTTATTCAGTCAGTTATCTAGTATCATGTATTTCTTTTAATTTGAAAAACAATCCAGCGGAATTTCGGTTCTCAATAATCGAAAAGGGTAACCATATTCCAGAATGTACCTATATTTTATTTATTAGGAGTTATCAGGCTCTGTAAAATTTGGATAAATAATTTATCTTTTCATGCAAAAAGCAGATCGATAAAATGTATACCGATGTTGATTCCCAAATGCAATTTCACCTTCATAGGGGTAAAATATAATTTACTTTAATGAAGAAATTTATTACTAAATCTCTATTAATGGTATAGGACGTCTATGTAAAGCCGAAATCAAAATTAATTTCCCTAGATACATTTTATCCATTACAATTTAAACTAAACTAACTTTCCAAATAACTCTAATCGATAAGTTTTATTTTGGTAAAATTCCAGTTAGTAATAATTGTAAACAAAATGATATATAAAGATGCGTCGGCATGTTACAGGGCAACTTTATGTCAAAAAAAAAATGTTATCTATCCTTGTAAAGATTATTTAAGATTGTGTATTGTAAAGGTTATTTAAGATTGTGTAAGGAAAGCACGACTTTCTACCAAAAGCTTGAAACAGTAAATACCCTCAAAAAGAAATAGTCCAACGTTTTTTTGATGTAATTATTTATTATATTTATTATTATTTATTATAAAAAAAATAAAAAAGGATTTTGTCCGAAAATGTGATTTTTGTTTCACTATTTTTTCTTATAACTTTAGAGGTTTGTCATGTAGTCGAGCTTCTTGGGTGATGTTAAAATGGTGACTCGCCGTCAAATTTGAATTATGGTTAAATTGAATAATATTCCAGCGACAAACAATGCGATTTTTTTAATACGCTCACTTTTTACAGTTTTGATTTACTTATCTCGATCTGTTTTTGTAATGTAATAAATCAGCTCTCATTTGATATACTTGTTAATTAATTAATAAAACACTTTTATTGATATTTTGGAAAGCAGTCAACGACAAAGGAACGACTTTCTAAAACATATCTACTTGCAATTCGTTACATAAAAATGTATGAAATAAAATTAGGATATTGAAGGGTGGGGCACATTGGTACATGGGGCACATTGGTACGATTCAAATTGTAACAGTTCGATTTTGCCAATTTTAAAATTTCATTTATATGCCGCATTTAGGGAAAAATTATGCTGTATTTTGCACTCATCGGTTTATTAATTCTGAATTTAATAATTCGCTTGAAATTGCCTCTTTTCTCAATGTAAAATTAACTATGTATATTTTAAGTATAGGTTAGCTATATATTTGTATTCTTAATCCGTTGTGACTATTTATTTTAGTTGATAAGCGATGTATGTACCTTATTATTAAGTTAACTTGGCTTGATTTGCATTATATTATCGTAAACAGCCAGCGAGTCGATTTACATTTCTAAAGAATTCTGTTAGCCTGCAAATACGCTGCATTTGACTTATTGAACCATAATTTAATTTCAGTTTGAATATTCTATTACCTTTTGAGAACCCTAGGTTGATGTTCCGGAGATCGTTTTTGGACCTCGGCTTTAAATATATTTTTCGTTTGGTACGGCCGACTAGTTTTTGTGTGGTTCATGCCAAATAATAGGAATGGGCTACCTATCGCGCGTTTTTCATTCTCGATTTAGATTTTTGAAGGTTTATCATTCCTGTTAGAGCATTTCCTAGCCTTTCTGGAAGAATGTAATTTTAGCTCACTATTCGTGGCTTCCGCCGTCATTTATCATCATAATAAGCGAGAATTAAGGCGTTTATTTTCTTAGAATTATTCCTTGTATCGAATCACTCGTCAAGTTTTCAGCCCATTACTACTTGTGTCGCAGTATTTAATTTAAGGCAAATTGACGGAAGACGGAACGTTGGAGAGGTCTTTTCTAGTTTGCTCGCCTGGGGAACGTTTGCCAGTATAGCGAGAAACTGCACGTTTTAAGTATTGTGATATAATACAACCCTTTTGATAAGGGATTTATCGTGCGTTTCTGTTTGTGTTTTAACACGACCGATTATTCGGGCTCTACAAGCTGTACTAGGTAAGCATTTTCTCTGGATTCCTTTTTCTGTGGCCTATGAAGCACTTGACCACCATGTTGCTAAATTTTTTTGTTTCCATTATTTATAGCGGCTTCCACGTTCGTCCCATAAGACCGAGACCGTCGAATCTCTTCTAATACACCCTCAAGTCCGAGTCTGAGGTAAATATCGCTACCATTTTTGCCTAAATTAATGAAATTGATTGCTTATCTACCTTTTATTTTTTTTTGTGCACATAACGCCGTTTGCTTTTCCCATGTGTTATCTTATTTACTCCATTTTATCTGATCCGAATTTTTATTTTAATGCAACTTTAATTTTGATCATATGGGGAAGTTTATATATTCTTTTAGGGGTGATTCATATCTATCTTTTTATATTCAAGTTGCCGGAACCTTAATATCTCTTTTATTTGCTTTATTGCTCCATGGGTTTTTCTTTTGTCTGGGAAAATTTGTTTTATGAAGAAGATGTATTTATTAAAGTAAGGGGGTCTATTATTTTTTATTATAGTAAGGGGGTCTATGATTTTTATTAAAGTAAGGGGGCTTCATTTAATGCGTACTGGATTATTTCAGGGTTCTTCTGCTGGGCCAGAAGGTTACTTGATGAACCAATTTCTTCTGCTGGGCCAGAGGTTTAATTAAAGGACTGCAATTTTGTTCTGAAAGGCCGGAAGTAGGTCCACAACTTTTTTTTCCCTGGAAGGCTGACGAAGGGCCTTAACTTGTGGTTCCCGCACTAGAGGCCATCGACAGAGTTCGACGACGGGATTTGGGTATAAGTTTTGTGTCTCATTGTTTCGTATGTTTATTCTTCGTTTGCTTTTATTGATGTAAATCAAACATTGAATTGAGGTAGCTCATTGATTTTAATTAATTTAATTTACATTTATGCACTGGTTTATCGGACCAGTTAATCTGATTGCTTTGAGTTGTTTTCTCATTTTAATAACGTCAAGCGCTGGCTGGATAACTTCATTCTTTTCATTAATTGGTCGGCAGATATAACCGCTCTCAATTTTATCTTTTTATCATATGAATCAGGCTAACCATAGTTTTAATCTGATCTGGTGCTTTTATTAACTTCTCAACTTTTTTTTGATCTAATCATTGTGTCCGCTCATTGCGGCATATTATCACCATCAGTGCAGCTATTAGCGCACGCATACCTAGTTGTAAGAAGCTTAGTCTGCGTCAAGTGATCACTTTGATAAGTAGTGTTTAGTGCATTTAGTGATAAGGCATATAGAGCCGAGGTTTTCCAACTGAATTGGTCTCTGTACGTACAATCTTCATATTGTACTCTGTTTATTTTATTAATTACTTTTAAGTCATTTAACATTCTTTTGTCTACTCAACCACATTTTTAATATAACCATTTTCTCCAGATAGATTGTTGCTGTGTTTGCAAAAAAAAAAGATTTAGTAGCAAATATAGTGTCCATTAAATTTTTAGATTGTGTTTCCTTGATAGGTTAAGTTGGTTGATTATAGTGCCATAATTATTCTCATTTTTTTTGATAGTTCGAAATTAGGAAGCGGTTAATTTTATGAGCGAATCTAGCCACTCGGTACAACACCAGCCGAGCTTTTTCCGTTTAGCTGGCTAGAACGGGTGGCGCTCAAACGACCCCACGACAGGGGCCGGGCTTTGCAATACGTCTCTCCGGGGCTAGGTTCATTTTTTTAAATTAATTGGGGTTCAATCATAAAAAAAACGTGTTGCAAAATTTACCCCCTTCTCGGTTACTTAACTTACCGCTGCGGCACTATAGTATTGCTTAATCAATATCAATCGAATGGATGCCCATAATAAATTATTGAATCTCAAAGCGCGTTTAAATGTTATCACGTGTGAAAGATATTGTGAGTCTGAAGTAAGTTTTGTAACATTTTATACGTAAGTTCATAAAGTGGGTAACTTGTGCATGATGATTTTCGTGGTTGTTTATAATAATCTAGGATATGTGAGGTTAAGGTTAGGGCATAGACATGTAAAAGAGAAAATTAATAGTTTTAGGTTTTACGCGATGGTGCTGTTTGGGGCAGATTGGGACAAATTCGTAGAGGCAGTTTGGAACATTTTGTCAATCTGCCCCACTGATATTTTAAGAGTAAACATTAATTTTTACAGTAGTATTACGACTGATAGGTTAGAACGTATAAACGCAAAGCGGATCGTGCTGAAATAAATGTTGGGCGTTTAAAAAGGCCGTTCTGGAAGTAGTCAAGAGCGGAAAGAAAATACGAGACGTATGGCATGACAAAAACTAGCCTCCACAGGCATACAAAAAAAATGCGTTTGAAACACTCTCAGCAGCAAAACGAGTCAGGAAATGTATCACTTAGTGATATCACAATATTCAAAATACGCATCTAGACAGGTCTTCTCTGCGTCGCCGTCGGAAGAATCCGAATTGGAGCAATACTCTTTAACATCCTCAGCAATTGACTTTGGCTTAACATACGCGAATGCAAGATCATTAAATTTTCAGTATGCAAATCCAATTAATAAAACAATAAATGAAGAGTGAAGGCTGTGTGCATGTACGAAATGTACTAAATGAAACACTTTTTGTATTCCATGCATAAAATTTAATCCAAAAGGACATCTAAACTAGCGTAACAGAGCGCTTTCGGCCGGAGGCATCTTCAGTGTTACCTGCAAAGTGAGTAAAAGAATAACCCATTAGTGGAAAACAGTAAATGCTGTAGGATTTTGGGTTGAAAAATGAAAATTGCAAATGGAGTAAACTGTAGCAAGAATAAAATTGATATTTGAATTTTAAATTTGAATTTTTGAATTCTGAATTTATTAGGATATAAAAGATGTTAATTAAAACTGTAAATAAAAATGATGAATTTTTTTGTCTGTGTGATTTTTAAGCAGAATGAAAAGAAAATGGTGGAAGTTTTTTCACTCACTTGTCAGTTGGAACAAAAGGAAATATCCACGAAGAGGCACAAAACTACATCAAAACGACAACGGTCACATCAAAATTTAAATAACACGTTACATTTTTTGAAAGGTTCACATAATTAAACAATTAACAAAAGATTAGACCGACGTGGGAACCACGTTTTAATGGAATGACAAACATGTCTCAGTTGACAAGTTTGACATGTAAACCGATGAACCCCGACGCAAAAAGAAATACGTAAAGAAATGGCGGTCGTTTTAAATTTGAAAACAAGCAATGTATGAGCATTTTATAATAAAAGACAAATGGTATGAGAGAGGAATAAAAGTGTTAAATATCTAATTTTACAAATTATACTTAAATTATAGAAGAAATGCCACTGTGCCAGACTAGACCCAACAAATGGATTTGATCAATGTTAAAAGGTCTGAGACAGACAAGATTTATTTGAAAAGTTTTTGATTTAAATTGGTTGACCAAGTGGGTGTAAAAAAGTTTGAATGAAAAAGTACTTAATTAAGTGGGCTGCTAGCTCACTAGCAAATAAGTCTTGTCTGTCTCAGACCTTTTAACATTGATCAAATCATTTTGTTGAGTCTAGTCTGGCACAGTGGCATTTCTTCTATAGTTTAAGTATAATTTGTAAAATTAGATATTTAACACTTTTATTCCTCTCTCATACATTGCTTGTTTTCAAATTTAAAACTACCGCCATTTCTTTACGTATTTCTTTTTGCGTCGGCGTTCATCGGTTTACTTGTCAAACTTGTCAACTGAGACATGTTTGTCGTTCCGTTAAAACGCGGTTCCCACGTCGGTGTTAATTGTTTAATTATGTGAACCTTTCAAAAAATGTAAGATGTTATTTAAATTTTGATGTGGCCGTTGTCGCTTTGATGTAGTTTTGTGTCTCTTCGTGGATATATCATTTTGTTCCAACCGACAAGTGAGTGAAAAAACTTCCACCATTTTCTTTTGATTCTGCTTAAAAATCACACAGGCAAAAAAATTCATCATTTTTAATTTACAGTTTTAGTTAACATCTTTTATGTCCTAATAAATTCAGAATTCAAAAATTCAAATTTCAATTTTATTCTTGCCACAGCTTACTCCATTTGCAATTTTCATTTTTCAACCCAAAATCCTACAGCATTTACTGTTTTCCACTAATGGGTGGTTCTTTTACTCACTTTGCAGGTAACACTGATGATGGCTCCGGCCGAAAGCGCTCTGTTATGCTAGTTTAGATGTCCTTTCGGATTAAATTTTATGCATGGAATACAAAAAGTGTTTCATTTAGCACATTAATAAAACAATTCCCCCAAATGATTTGAAAATCAGCAAGCCGGAAAACAATGGATGAGAGAAACATCATGAAAAGGCATCCAAATTATCTTATAGAAAGCCTAAAGATGCTAGCATTGCAAGAACATTTTTCCTTTTAATCCAGCAAAGGTTATAATATTTTTTGAAAACTATAAAGTCGTCCAAGAAAAATCCAAATTTTCTCCACATCGAGTGCGCAACCTGGACGATACAGGAATATAAGATTGTTTATTTTCATGTAAAACAACATTACAAAAATAAGGCAAGAAATAATTTAATTATAGCTCATCGTCTACAAAATGTAATCACTTTTTGACGAGCTTCGGCCATTGGGCGTCATCTGGCATTTTTCTCGAATATTTTAAGGCCTTTACTTTCCATATATTTAACGATATTGGCTTGTTTTGCGTTGATGCTCGTAATTTTTGGTTGTACGCTAACAGTATGCTTATATCAAGCTTACTGAATTTGATAGAATATTTATCAACAGCTGCAGATCTGCTCATTTCTTAAATTATTTAGCTGCCATGTCTCGACGATAGTCAGCAGAGAATTGCTTATTGTATCTAGATAACAATAACGCATTAGGGTTGAAACCGTTTTCATTTCCAGCATAAAAAATCATATTTTTTTCCTCTAGAACATGGGACACTCAAATAAAGATATGGTTCCGCTTGTGCGTCGGACGCATACAATGGCTACATGCAGCAACTGCATGCATTTGACGTTGCGTTTTAATGGTTCATCTAGTGCAGCAGCTTTAACGAACGGTGCCTTTTTAACTACTATGTTGTACATACTCGCGCTTCATATTTTGGAGCAAGGACAAGACGAAATAATTTTAAACTAAATACAAAACAAAAAAAAAAAGAAAAAGAACGCTGTACTCAATTTACAAACCCTGAAGTGACGAAGGTAACTCTTTTACACTAATGTTTTTATAATCTGAATGAGATGCGTCACATAGTGATTTATAGCGAGATACTATTTCAATTAGCATCATTTCTCGTTTTCTAGTAAACTTATCATCGTTCATTTTGACGATAAAAATTAGAAATAAATATCAAGAACAGGTGAATAACGTACGACGTCGCTGCACTGACTGGTACACCAAGCAGTCGAATAATTCGCCGCTGCAGCCGCTGTTGCCACGCAGCAGTCCGCCGCAGAAGATAAACCACTTGTTTGTAATTCCGAATGAGCAGCCTCTCCGTCGAACGCAGCGGCCGCTGCCTGCAGCCACTGTATGCATCCGACGCACAAGGGGAACCATACCTTTATACTTTTCGCTAATATCTACCATCATGTGTGCCAACCACGTTTCGTCATAATGTATATCCCGGCAATATATTATTTTACCCAAATTCTTCTGAAAAAAAGCCAAAGAGCCTGGTTTTCGTAATTGTCCGAATTGTTCTACCCAAAACCGCAATCGAGTAAACTATTTGGTAAATTTATTAATGAATTATAGTCATAATATGAGTAATTCCGTAACTTATTCCGAAATATTTCTAGTATTGGCACCTTATTTTCATGGTAAAATTCCATGAATTACATCTCTGGAAGTCGTACCAAGTTTCTAAGATTTTTTTTTTATCAACTCTTTTCCGACTACATCCTCGGCTTTAATAAGCCAATAAATTCAAACACGAGCTAAGGCTTTTTAATTCACAAATCCTCTTTACAATTTTCCAAAAAAAATCTATTTTTACCTTTCAGACGTGAATAAATATTAAAAATATGCTCTTGAGCTTGGGTTTGGTTGAGTTAAATGGGTTTCGCTTGCATCGGCTCCAATTAAATACCAAATTTATCTGTTTCATTAGGGCTTGTATTGAAAGACGTCTAAACTGCGATACTAAAAATTTTGTCTAGAATAAATAATACACACACAGCCTCGATGTACCGCACTGCCCATTGCAAATCATACAATATAAATATATATGACGTGAACCACACTGACCAATTAACATTCGGCAGTAACAAATGATTCCGCCCAGATACGTCAAGTCCAAGACGACGAGGAATGGTCAATAAAAATCCTGCTATTTGCTTGAATGTGAAGTGCTTGATTATATAAAATTGAATCGTTTAACCCATTAAGTATCCATCCAAAGCATCATTAAACGGTTGAAAAATAAGAGTGCAATCGTAAAAACTCTCTGTAGGTTTATCTTTTCAGGTTGCTAAGTATCTCGCCAGCGTGCCATATCAGTTTGAACGTAGAGTTTTTTTTTCTTTTTTTTATGGCAGTGGCACACACACGAAAGGGAGATCCTATGGCGGTTGGCGAGCGGTGTGGGTGCGAAGATGTTGATTGACACGGTTCTTGAATACTTGTAAGTTGTAATATGGGGAAAACAGATGTCCTGGGAGTGAGTTCCACAGCGATGCAGTGCACCAGACAAAGGAGCTCTTGTAAAGCGATGTTCTAGGTATTTCCAATTGTACGACGAACTGGTGCGCCTTGCCGTCTGTCGTGACTGTCTTACAGGCGTTGCCAGGGGCAGGATGAGGCGGGCCAAATTCAGGGAACATCTGCCGTGAAAGTATCTATAAAACACGGACATCTCGGGCACATGTCTATGGTGTTCCAGATTATCCAGATTCTGAGTCAACTCCCGGTTGCCGACGACACGCACATCTCTCTTCTGAATGAAATCCAGCAACTTCAGGGTATGCTTTGTTGCGGCAGCCCAGATGTGTGAGCAATATTCTAAGCACGGTCTTATCACGGTCTTATTTGCGCTTTGTAGAGCAGGAGCAACTGCTGGGGTGTATAAAGTTTTTTTGTCGCGAAATAGCGCACCGAGCTCCTGGGAGGCTGATTTTGCGATGTTAGCAACGTGGTCATGCCAGGACATATTGCTGTTGACAGAGAGACCCAGTAGTCTGATTGACGAGGATGAAGGAATGGTCGATCGTGCCATAATGATGTCAGGGCCGGCCGTACTGGCCCTCTTAGTAAGCCTGGCTGCTTGGGTCTTTGATGCATTGACATGGACCAAACTTCTCTCGTCCCAAGTTTGAACTTTCTCCAGGTTTTGATTCAGTCGCTGGTAAAGGTTCATCTAATCTAAATTGGGAGACTAGGGTATTGTCATCTGCAAAACTGTAAACAGGATTATTCGTTTCGGTTAGCAGGCCATTAATAAAGATGATGATCAGAGTTGGTGAAAGTATTGCGCCCTTAGACATGCCCGCATTAATAGTGAATGTGTCTGAGATGCGTCAATCAATCGCAACGTGCAGAGATTGGTTCTTAAGGAAAATGGCAAGCCAGCTGCAGCGAGAGGCTAGCAGTCCGAAGGACGGCAGTTTGTTGAGCGATCCGTCATGCTAAACTCTGTCGAATGCCTTCGAAGTATCCAACGCAATCGCTCGAGACTCTCCGTAGTTCCCAATTACCCTACTCCATATATAAGTGACATAGGCCAATATATTTCCTGTCGATCTCTCTTTGCGAAAGCCGTATTGGTTATCGCTGATTATGCTGTTGTTGTTGAGATACTTGAACAGTTGCTGATTGATTACACGTTCCATGACTTTGGAGATTATTGGAAGCAAGGCAATTGGGCGATAGCTTTAGGGCATGGATTTTTTGCCTTTTTTTGGACAGGTTGCACTCGAGCGACTTTTAAAAAAGATGGGAAAATACCTTTTCGGTAAGGCAGAGAAAAAAGTCTGGAAACACGGGTGTTAGTTCGTTGGCGCAGTTCTTTAACACGATGACTGGTATTCCATCCGGTCCTGATGCCGTTTGCGTATCTAGTTATTTAAGGATTTTACGAATATCACGGTGATGAAACTTGGCTTTTGCCATGGTAGTGTTGCTGTTCGATATGGTGGGGAGAGCCTTGCATAAGGAAATGAGATGGTTCTTTGGTTTAATGTCGGGATATGACAAAAACCTTCCAAAAAATTATTTGGATTCGGGAGAATATCTCAGAAATATTGGGCTTTACAAGGCAATGCGTAGAGATAGATTTATTGAAATAATGAAGCATATACATTGTGTCCATCAGCAGAAATATCATATGACGAAATCATGATTGAGTATTACGGCCATCACGGCTGTAAACAGTTTACCGGGGGGAAACTTATCCGCTTCGGGTATACGTGTTGGTGCATAAACTCCGAAAATGGATATATAATACATTTTGAAACTTACCAAGGCTGAATACCAAATTCTAACCCTGCACATCAAAAATAATTTTTGCTATAACTCATTGAAAAGTTGCCCGATGAAAAAGGCATTACCGTATCGATTGTACTTTGACAATTTATTTGCATCCATAAAGTTTTTGCCCTGTTTGGCCCTAAAAAAATTGCCCAAATATAGGTGTTAAAACTATAGAAAAATCTAACCGCAGCCACTCTTATTATGCTGCGATTCAAAATAAATCGATCATTGTTTCTAGGTGGATGGACAATTCAGTTGTCACCGTAGCTTTAACAGTACATGCGGCGTTTCCAGTATCAAATGCACAACTGTATTCAGTAGCTCAAAAGAAGAAAAATGCCATGGCATGAAAAATATAATATGTTTATGAGAGGTACAAACCAAATGGACGCCAACATCAACCTATATATAATACGTGTAAGAGGGGATAAATGATGGAGGCCCCTTTTCACTTGGTTACTAGACGCTGCTATTCAAAATGCGTAGGCCATTTACAAAGTACATAATCCAGAAACTGCGCAATTAAATTTTAGGAGAGAAATTGCACAAACTAATCTCAAAAAAAATCAAAGCTTGCCAAAATCAGATGGAAGACCCAGCTATTTTACAAAAGATTCCAGAATCTTCCCAGATATCCGGCTTGATGAACAAAAATAATTTGGTGGAATATGTCCCCAATAACAGACGCCGACGATGCTCCGGACAAAACCATAAATGCAGTTTTATTTGCACACAGTGTCGCAAATGTGACGTATTAGTGAGCGAGTCTACTAGTACTATGTCCTATATGCCCATCATGGACATGAAAATCTAATACCGCCCTAGCGTCTAGCTTTTTAGAAGCGCCACTTGAGTGGTTGCAATCGCGGTCGTCCTGGATTAGCTTGCTGCTCAATGCGCATGGGTTATGATGTCACACCTCCGTTTACACATTTTCGTCCCCACAATCCCGTCCCTACACTTCCGTCCCATCCGCAGAAATTTACCCTCATCTAGATAATTGTGTGAATCCCTTTTCTATTTTTTTTTTGTATTAGCAGTTTCACGAACCCTAAATGACTAGCGTTCCGTATATGGAACGGCCGCCATCTTGAAAATAACGAGATAACAATGTACAAATTGACCTAAAACGTATTTTTATATACTTGTCCAGTATGATAATATGTATATAATATTTTTAATAAGACCTCGAGATATATAGGTTTACATTTTGTTAATTAATATAATATTTCAAGAAAAATCAGTGCTAAATTTTCGAATTTGTTAGCAATTGCCTGCTATACTTTAGAGTGTATGTACTGAGCTTGTTTGTTTCATAACGAAATGACTACCAGAAAGACTCCTAATTAGACTAGTCCCATTATTGAAATTTCTTGAAAAGGATCAGAAAAGTGTTTTTATCCGATCGGACGAAAAACGACACCTTTCCGATGTGTTTTCTCACCGCAAAAGTCATGATTCCAGTATATTGTATTCTTTGCTTGGCAACATGTAATAACTGTACAAGAATAGAAAATAACAGTCCGGGAATATAACATTCCCGTCCTAGGCCGGGAATGTAACATTTCTGTCATATTCAAACGCCTTGTTTGTCAGATCTGACGTCTATCAAAAGTAACATTTAGCTGTAGTTTCCGTAGCTACGTAATAAAATTCAAGCTCGCTCGATTCAAAACTTGATATTATGTTGAGTTTAAATTTAAAACACCGTTTTTATTTACAGTAATATTTGGCTCTATTTATATAAGTACGTATTCTAATTAATTTCGATCGAATAAAAAATAGTATGTGCAACTCGTAGGAAAATCACATTCCTGGACTCCTGTGTTGCTGGCCTCGGCTGCGCCTCGTCCAGCAACTACCACAGTCGTCCAGGAATGTTTTGCTTTTCCTCCTAGTTACACAATATACTATTAATAAATTTTTTCAGTTTTTCTGCCGTGCGCCACAAGTGACTTATTAAAATAATGAACCTACATTGAATAATAAACATTTTACTTGCATTAAATATACTATTTAAATTTCCCTAAGGTGTTTCTAAATTCATAAAAGTAACTACTTACTATTCAAGATAATTGAAAAGTTATACTAGGTATAACACTAAAATTAACTGTTTCCAATATTTTTTCAAAATTACCAACCTAAGTCGCAACCTTGCGGATGAAATTCCTTAAAGTTGCGAGTAAACATGTTTACTGGCGAAAACTGCTGAAGAATGTCTCTTCACCCTGCTTTCAATAAAAGTTATTTTAAGAAACTTTTTGACACCGAAGTTGAACACAAATAACGGGAAGACAAATAAGCAGTCGAAGGCCTGGATTTTGATAAATTGTCTTTTTAAAGACGTTACGGTTAGGGTCCTAACAAAACGACATATTTGTATGATAGCTAAAATAATTCGAGGGAGACAAAATATTATCGGCAATTCCCTCTGTCGAATAAGATATAATATCGTGTGTCCTTATTGATAGTATATTACTCTAAGAGTAACAATTAAATTCTATACCCGAAGTTATTTCTTTTTCACACCATAAAATGCACGCCAGAAAAATATCCAATTTTACGCAGTATTTGCCAAGTATAAATTTCCCTTAGAGCCACTCTCGAGAATATAGAGCTTTTGCTCGCAGGTGTTACAGAGAAGAAGTCTTTCTGAAATATACATCCTTCTTTTTATTATAATTTTAGTAGTGCCTTTAATATTATAGAAGCAGACCAGACCTGCATCTCTTTATTTTTGAATGTAAAAATTCAAAATATCAATCAATACAAATAAATAAATAAAGATGAGCAAGCTCTGCATTTTTTTGGCATATCAATGACAGCTTTAAATGTAAAGATAACAGCTAGGCGCGCTTTTGGAATGTTTTTTTTTTTAAAGAAATTGTCTAAAATGGCTTGTTCTTTACAAGATTTTGAGGCGGTTGTTATTTTTGGCCAACCCATATAAAATGAAAATTATGCACGAATTAGCAGAAGATGATCCTGATACTGGAAATTCGCGAAATTATGTCAGAAAAAATAACTACTTGAGGAATATCTGTTTCAGTGACGAAAGTCCTCTTTTTACGTGGAAGGGTTAATACCCAAAACTGTAGGTACTCGAGTGAAAAAAATCTCCATACTTTCCGGGAGGGACACACACACACAATTCCCCCAAAAAAATAATTTTTGGGTGGGCATTTTGGGTAATCACACTACAGGCCCCATTTTTCTGGAAGAAAATCTTAATGTAACAAGTACTTGCATGGAGATGTTACAAAATACGCCCCTTATTGATCATGTTGTTGTCCAAAACCCACATGAGTTTCAAGAGGTGATATTTTAAGAAGACGGAGCACCGCCTAACTATTTTAGGCAAGTAAAAAATTATCTGGATGAAACTTATCAAAATAGGTGGATTGGTCGTCGAGGTCCTACAGAATGGCTAGCTCGATCGCCAGACCTCAAGCCTCTAGATTTTTTGGGGATAAGCTAAATCTGAAGTTTAGAAGACGGCCCCCGGCTAATTAGATGAACTAAGGCAGCAAATTACAGTGTTTATTCAGGAATAACGCCACGTATGCCTCGCAATGTCAGAGAGGAATTTACCCATAGAATATTCATTTGTCATGCGGGTTCATGGTAATAGTTTTCAACACCTGTTGAAGTAACCAAATTTTAGCTTCAGTTTCACTTACTACTTTATTATGGAATTAGGGGTGGGCAAAAATAATCGATTATTCGATTAACTTTTAAGAAATTATCGATTAATCGACTAATCGATTAATGTTTCAGAAAATATTGATTAATTGATTATTTCGATTAATTCGAATAATTAATTAATGATTGTTTTTTTATAAGCAAAACACAATTTTACTTAAAATTCCACTACAATTGAAACTAATTGTCATTCGACATGTTTCACTACACAGTAGCTTTATCAAGAATGAATGGCAGTATTACAAAATGTTGTTGTCGCCCTATCGGTTCTACAGACATGGGTTTTCTTTATTTTTATGCAAGCAATAAAATTAGGTTCGGTAAATAAGGGTTATATAGGTATAATAAATGGTTTCACAAAAAAGTGGTTTTTAAAATATATTTAACATGGGTGATCTATTTAGGTCTAATTGACAATTTAGCAAAACATCTGTGTTTTTAAATTTATTAATTTCAAGGGACTCCAACAGATTTAATCTAATACCTTTATTCTCAGTGTGCAAAATTTGGAAATTATGATCGAAATTATGATTATATTCTAGTAAGTGATTTGAATAATCAGAATCTGCCTTATGATTAATGAAACTTCTAAAATGTTGTTTTATCCTTTTAGAAAAACTTCTACCCGATTGGCAAATGTAAATTTTTGGGCAGTCATTACATGATAGTTTATATACTCCTGATTCATTAGATTTTTCTGTTTTAGTTTTGTTGTTTTTATATATTTTCCTATTGAGTTATTAGTTTTAAAGGCGACATTGATGTCAAATGATTGTTTTAGAAACTTTGCTATATAGTTCCTAATTTGACCTATATAGGTAATGAGAGCAAACTTTTTCTGGTATCTTTAGTCATTGGCAAAACAAGATTTAAAGCTTTTTTATATAGTTTTTTGTTTAAAAGTTTATCTATTATTTGAGAGGTGTATCCATTGTTGACCGCAATTTGTTTAATGATATTTAGCTCTTTTTCAAAATGATTATTATTGGAACTGTAATTAATCTGTGTAACATACCGTGGAATGTCGCTAACTTATGCTGAATGGGATGACATGAGGAATTGTGTATAACTGTGTCTGTATGAGTTGGTTTATGAAAAATAGAGAAGACATGTAGGTTGTTTTCCGAGATCCAAATTCAAATCAAATGAATTTTATGGAACTGTTTATTCCAGTAATGAAGGACTAATTATGAGTAATCCCCTTAGTCAATTACTAGCCGAAATATTTATGGACTCACTAGAAAACTTAATAAGTAAACACTCTAATTTTAAACAATTTCTTTACTGGTACAGATACGTCGACGATGTCTTAACTTGCTTTACAGGCACTGACAGACAATTAAATCAATTCATTGATTTTATAAATAACATACACCCGAATATAAAATTTACTATAGAGAAAGAAGTTGACAAATCCATAAATTTTCTCGATTTAACTATATCTCGGGAAAACAACCTACATGTCTTCTCTATTTTTCATAAACCAACTCATACAGACACAGTTATACACAATTCCTCATGTCGTCCCATTCAGCATAAGTTAGCGGCATTCCACAGTATGTTACACAGATTAATTACAGTTCCATTAAATAATAATAATTTTGAAAAAGAGCTAAATATCATTAAACAAATTGCGGTCAACAATGGATACACCTCTCAAATAATAGATAAACTTTTAAACAAAAAACTATATAAAAAAGCATTAAATCTTGTTTTTCCAATGACTAAAGATACCACAAAAAAGTTTGCTCTCATTACCTATATAGTGTATATAGGTCAAATTAGCAACTATATAGCAAAGTTTCTAAAACAATCATTTGACATCAATGTCGCCTTTAAAACTAATAACTCAATAGGAAAATATATAAAAAACAACAAAACTAAAACAGATAAATCTAATAAATCAGGAGTATATAAACTATCATGTAATGACTGTCCAAAAATTTACATTGGCCAATCGGGTAGAAGTTTTTCTAAAAGGATAAAAGAACATTTTAGAAGTTTCATTAGTAATAAGACAGATGTTTTGCTAAATTGTCAATTAGACCTAAATAGATGACCCTTGTTAAATCTATTTTAAAAACCCCTTTTTTGTTAAACCATTTATTATACCTATATAACCCTTATTTACCGAAGCTAATTTTATTGCTTGCATAAAAATAAAGAAAAACCAAGTCTGTAGAACCGATAGGGCGACAACAACATTTTGTAATACTGCCATTCATTCTTGATAAAGCTACTGTGTAGTGAAACATGTCGAATGACAATTAGTTAATTCGAGTTTCAATTATAGTGGAATTTAAAGTAAAATTGTGTTTTACTTGTTTATATCTTATATATATGGAGTTCCACCAAGTATCGGCAAATTCAATTAGATTGTTTTTTTTTCAAATTTTGGCTTGCTCGTGTTCGTTATTAATAGTTTTGAGAACTTCCGAGGCGGATAAGTTACCACGTGATCTGTAGCTCATTTTGAGCGGCATAAGTTAACTACACTCCCTAAACGCTACTGTTTTGCGCACATTTTTTTTAAATTTTACAACAGTTGTAAGTCAATTTTTATTTTTTTTCTAAAAACCCCTTTCAATCCTACTTGATTGATCCCACTTGAAAATTTATTTTAAGTAAAAAGTATTGCAGATCGACCTAAACTCATTGGGAAAGTCTTGATATCCTGTTAATTCAAATATTTTTAATTTCAATTTAAGAAATTTTGCATTATTACTTACTAAAAATAATGAAAGATTTATTCTTGTGTGACTAGAGCAAGTTTTTCTCATAAATAAAAATAAATTATTAATTTACTTTTCCTTATCCATTAACATTAAAAATCACCGTAATCTTCTGCACTATCGTGTTAAAAAAAGAAAAAAATAATTTTTATGTAAATTTGGTAATTTTTCGTAAATGTTTACGAATTTATGCAATTATAAAATTATTATTTTAATAAATATACAGTAAAAATATTGTGCGAACAATATTTCAAAATCAACCAAAACTCCAAAATTTAATTAGATATAAAAAATGGAGCAAATTCGAGCAAGATCTTCTTCTTGATCTCTTTTGTCAGAATCGTGACATACATATTACAGTATATTTGTAATCGGAAATATGGTGAAATTGAGAAAAATGTTATTATATTACGAATTTGTAATTATGATTTGATAAATGTATCAATCTTACATTTTAAGTCACCAGCGCTATGCAGTAAATAGAAAAAACAATATGTTTTAAATTTTAGTTATTTTATACCTTGAGTATTGTTATCAAACATTAATAGATTTTTGAAACAGCCAGTTGAATACAAACTTTATTAAAATATTTATTTGGTGAAAACAATAACGCTAATAAAAGACCATAAGATATCAATTGTTTTTTCCAAAACCAACTAGTGTACAAGAGTGTTATAAATAATTCCGTCATAAATTTGACTAAAAATGCCGCAAACGAAAAATATCGTTTCTGGCCAGCTTTTATTCAAATTCGACCTGTGTGCGGCGAGAGTCCGCCAACCGTTACCAAGCAACCAAGAAAAACTACGATTCCTTTGTAGCGCTCGCTAAACACGCACATCAGAGCTGCGGCGGTTGAGTGGTTCTTCTTATTGCATAGTTACTGTTCGGTGCCTGTATTTACTAAATCTATCTTCAATAGGGTCTGCTTGAAATTTTCAATCTTTGGTAGCTTAAATGTAGAAAGTTTAACAATAAACTTCCCAAAATTATCAAAATGTACGTTTTTTCGTGCTCCTCAACTCAATTGTGTTTATTTCAAGCGCCATTGACAAATTTAGCTCATCAATATTTTTGAGCTTTTCATCTTTACTTGACCGTATTTTGATATCTTTTGAGAAATAGGTAACAAGGGCATTTAAAAAAAAAATAGGTAGTATACAGTCGGCTTTTAGCCGTGGTTTTAGTAAATCGTTTGTAAAACACTTATCAGTGTTTAAATATTTTTTGATTATACTACCTTCAGGAAATTGAGCTTTTAGCCATTTTTGTTGTAAACTTACGACCTTTGGAAAACCAAAAACATAAAATTTAGGCCAATTTTAAGTTTCTATTACAGTCACTTTTGAGGCATAATTACAGTTATCACAAAACATACTATTAAACACGAACAAAAACCAATAACCTGTGCTGTACTAATACCAACTCAATGTGGTTGGATATATACAAACGGCAAAAGCAACAGGTCTTTCGAAATATAAAGTTGTACGTAACTATAGATACGCCTAACAATATAAAATGCAAACCTAAATATACAACGAAATATTAGGTACAAGTTTCATGCACTTAAACGCATATAAATAGTTCCGATTTCAGAAAAATGCAAGAAAATAACATTAATTGCGGATTACCACAGCCATTATGCTAACCCAAACTAACCCTTCCACCCGCAAGCCCCTCTCCTACATCTTCGCTCCAAATAGCAAGGGCTTAAATACAATACGTCACTAGCTAAATTTTTGTACGCGCTTATTCCTTTGTAGAGGTGCTATTGATGTTTCTCATTTGTAGATGGAACCAGCCTCTTGCGACGGCAAAAAATCTCTTTGCTGAATCTATTTTATGCTAAGTTTCGAGGTTCTTTATTTCGACTGTATATACTTAAACTCAAACGCTTGATTATATTAATTATTAATGTCATGCTGGTAAGTAAATATGAGTATTTTTACCAAATTGTATATCTTTACGCCAACGTTTTATGAGAAAATATTTAATCTGCAAGTCCACAACTTGGATGATTTCGAAAACAAGCGACTCGCAGATGAAATGTTATGCTTTTTAAGCCTTTCCAAGTCTGGAATGCCATGATTAAGAAACTACTTAATAATAATAATACTATAATATATACTGAGAGTGAGTAGCATGATCATACACATTTAAAATTATAAAATCACTTTCAAAATAGATCACCGACCAGCAATCAGTTATCAGGTATCAGCATTGTTCAATAGTTTGTTATGTACATTTTTATAGGTCTATAAAACAATAATTGTGAGTTATTACTTAAGAGTATATTTAAGAAAATCCAACTTGAAAAGAAATCACAGTTTCGACGTAGCTTTTATTTTGATTTTGTACTTAGATAAAAATAAATGTATTTTGCACCGATC
>MU181947.1:952480-965470 GCA_016904865.1 Pissodes strobi
TTTGTATTATTGATTTATCAGAAAATTTTATTCCTAATGAAAGAAGCTACGTGAGTAAGAGATTCTCGCTAAACTAACCCTAAAATGAGGCCCCAGCGGGGAGAAACCCTAGAATGGGGCCTATGGTATGGGAGTCCCATTTTTTACAAATTTAGGAATGGAGCCCCCGGGGGCGAAGCCCTAAAAATTGTGCCCCAAGCCTTAAAAGGGGGCCCCTGGTATGAGAGTCTCATTTTCTACAGATTTGCAAAAAAAGGGGACCCTGGGGGGTGAAGCCCTAAAATTGGGCTTCCTTTTTTAGAGATCTGGGAATGGGACCTCTGAGGGCGAAGCTCTAAAACGTAGACGAAGCCCTTTAATCTAAACCTGAATAAGCGTGTGAAAAGTATACTTTTCACACGGTGTTTGAAATGTCCAATTTTCAAGAGCAGTTGTTAGTGCGTTTTTGTCTATTTTCAGGGCAGTCGTAGAAAAAACTGTTCACGATCCTGTAAGTGCGATTTGCATGTTTTTTGAGTAGAACGTATTTACTGAAATTTTATTTCAACAAGTAAAAAAGCACAGATGCAAGATCGCTACAAAATATGAAATAGAACTACCGCCGAAACCTCGAAATTGGAACTAATGGCTTTACTTGAGATCACAGTTTGATCTGCTACTCTAGATCACAATCAATTTTCTGCTGACATGTTTTCTGGTAATCTTATTTGCGTCCAGAACTACTACGACAGACCGACGAACTTCGATTTGATGAACTATGCAATAGAGGTGTGCGAAGAAATGAGACTAGTTTTGCATATAGGTGGAGCAATTTGAAAAATTCAACTAATTAACTATATTTTCAGTGCCGCTTTTCCATTAAAAGATATGATTACTTTTAAAAAATTGTGATTATTGTGTTTTAAATTACTATATAGAAATAAAAACGATTTTCCAATGTAACTAGCAAGACAACTAAGTTTTATTTATGGTTGTCAGTTACGAGGAATGTTTAGCTTTGATATGTTTAAGATAAGTTCTTTTTGACTATCAAGTTTATACTGTCATCAATTACGAGTGCTTTAAACTTGAAATATGAATCGCTCTAGAAGATTTAACGGCGAAGGACTGAGGAGGAAGTAAACCATCAAGTTTGGGCTAGTCGATGTGATAAATTGCTGGTGTAATAAAAAACATCATTCCAGGATAAGTTGCATGGTTACACGTTATAATGAGACAGGACCTCACATGGAAAATCAGGATAAGGATGGAATCGATATAACAATCCCGATGATGCTATCTGCTCTAAGAAGTACAACGATCACAAGTATTGTGCTAGAAAATGAGCTGTTACTGGCTCAAAATCTTGTAATATCGTCTCGAAATGGCGCAAAAAACATTGGCAGAAAAATAATAATCCACCTAAGAGTACAAAGTTCAAATCCTAGCGAACATTGGACTGATCCCAGTGGCCGTGAACATGTTTGGCGTAGGGCTTAAAACAGATTTGCAAATTGTAGTACATCTCCAAAAGTCTCTTTCAGTAGAGGTTCTTCAATATTTTGGGAAGGAATCTTCTTCAACGAATACACAATGTTGCCAGTGAATGTGGGCCCCATCGTCCTCCTCCAGGCTCAAGAGCACCAAAGTAAAAAGTCTGGAGCTGATCACTGGGAAGTGACAAACAAACCCCATTCGAATCCGTTTTAGTCTAAACACCACCGAAGAAATAAGTCTGAGGCTAATGCTTCCAGTGAAAGCGGCCCTAGGTGGTAGATGCAGAAGCCCACTCGCATCGTCCGATGATGGACCACCCCGCTAGAACTGGGAAGCGCTAAGTCGTTTTTCTGAATCACGTTCCGCTCTACGCTGGTGGTTTCGGTCTTCACAGTAGGAATATATGGATATGATGGCGCTCCCAGGATCAAAATATTCCGGAGGTAAATTTCCCGGCCATTCGGATCTCCGGGCGCCCGGTGGCCCTGGGGGCCCTTCTTGCAACGTTTCACAGGCAGCAAGGATACCGAACCAATTTAGAATAGATTTATGCAACATAAGAGTCCTAAATACAAACATTAATTCAGTACACCAACATCTACAAACCAATAGACCACACATATAAGCCCTTACCGAAACACAAGCATGTTCTACAACAATAACAGTAAACTACCTCTACCCTGGTTAGGACCAACACTCCCGATTTAGACATAAGTTCGAAATATGCCTTTTTATCCGAAGCGATCTTTCGTGTCACCGCGAGGGAACACTTGAACCGAATAATCTTGACGACATGTGGCTCAAGTTCACTGCCAAGGGATTAACCAAGTTCATATGCTGTCTCTATTGCCCACCGAGCGATAGAGCCTACCATAGCTTTTTTGCAATACTAGCTACCACTTTTGATTCAATACAAGCTGACCACCCCAATTCAGAGATAATCGTTCTGAGATATTTCAATGCCCATGACACCAACTGGCTCAAACATTACAACAAGATCGACAACGAAGGTAGAAAAGCTGAAGCATTTGCCATCAGCTGCGGGCTTACTCAATTTGTAGACGAACCAACTCGGATCTCAGAGAGGAGCGAATTTTTCGTCTTCCTGGATCTTTTTCTAACCACAAATCCTGACCAGTGCACAATTATAGTTGGTCCGCCATTAGGTACTTCCAACCACAAACTTTATTACAACGGTTTGTGAACTGCCACTTCTACAGAAAAATCGACCATTGCCTCGTAAAATCTTGCATTAAAATTGTGCGAACAGGGAAGATCTAATAGAGTTCTACCTAGATTTTCCTTGGCTAGACGGTTGCATTGGGATTGACGATCCGTCAGTCTGTTGCGAAGAGATTACGCAAGTAATCTCCTCAGGAATGAAAGCATACTTACCATATTCTATCAAGTTACCTTCAAAAGGCAAGCTCTAGCTTGACACAAGATGCGAAAAAACCGTAGGTAGGAAACAACAAGCCTACAAGTACTGGCAGCAAAATCAGGCCTCTGAAAGTCGCAATTATTTTGAATATTGGTCAACAACCGGGGTGCCGCACCAAAGCACACGCGAAAGCTGCTGCATTCAATTCAGAAGAGATCTGTGCGTCTCATCGGCGACCCGGAGTTGACCCGGAATCTGGATAATCTGGAACACCGCAGACATGTGGCCGAGATGTCCCTCTGTTACAGATACTTTCATGGCAGATGTTCCCAGGATTTGGCCCTCCTCATCCCGTCCCTGGCAAAGCCTATCAGACAGTCACGACAGACAACAAGAGCGCACCAGTTTGTCGTACAACTAGAAACACCTAGAACATCGCTTTACCAGAACTCCTCTGTCTGGCGTACTGTATCACTGTGGAACTCACTCCCAGGACATCTGTTTCCCCCTAATTACAACCAACAACTATTCAAGAACCGTGTCAATAAACATCTTCGCACACACGCCGCTCGTCGAGCGCAATAGGATCTCCCTTTAGTGTTTGTGCCCCTGCCATAAAAAAACAGAAGCGAGAAACGAATGCAAACGTGTGAGTGACGAAAGGAATAAACTTTTGCAATGCCTCAGCGGCTCCAGGAATTTATTGGTCGGTAGCAAAGGCAGCAGCTAGTAATTTTACAAAAACGTCTCGTCCAACTTTCACAGACGACCGTGGCGTCACGGCGACTACAGCTAAGGAAAAAAGCAAACATGCTCGCCGAAATATTTTTATCGCACTATACCCTAAACATCAACACTACCATGACAGAAATTAAGTTTTGATTCTTACATTATTAAAGTACGCAATATCTAAAATACATGTTTCAATTCACACCCTATGAATAAAACTCCCACCACCCTGTTTTAATGCAGTCCACTAACTAAAGTTGGTAATTATAGAGTTAATTACCACCCCCATTTTTGTGGTCATAAATGATTTAAGATATAATTGTTTATACCGACCAAACGCACTGAAGTTTTGCCTTGGTAATGTAATCACTTTGGGAACCTGCCTAAGCCTCTAGGTTTGTTGTATATAGTCAAAAACAACGTAATCTATAAACACGTTCTATAAGAAGCGTGCATGGGAAATATTGTTGTTTTATTATTTTTTTATAATTTGGGGGCTATGGTTTACGAGAGTTTGTAGTTTTGGCCACAGTTTTTAATTTATTTAAAAAATATGTGCCTGATTCTGTAATTTCAAAAATAAAAATTGGTCATATGGGGTACTGGGGGAGTCATATTACTTGCTGTGTAATTTGAATGTCGACTTAAATTAACTAGATTTCAATGAATGGTGCCAAAGTGTTTGCTCTAAGACGAAAAGCGAAAAACATGAAATTTTTAGTTGAATCACCTTTATTCTAAAGATGTTTTATAAAATAAATCATAAAATCGCTTATGGCTTCCATTACCCAACTATGCGTCTAATGGGAACCAAATGTTTTTTATACATGAAATATTAGGCTTTTGCTTTTAAAAACAAACGTCAACAGTTGGGTAAAATTTTTTATATCAGTTTTTCCTTAGGTGGCTCCAAATATGCTCGCTCCTTTTTGCAGATAATATGTCCCAACATTTATAGTGCAAATTCGTTAAAACTTTCTAATTTCTTCCTCATATAACTAAGAATATAACTAAGATTAATAAATTTGACCAAAATATTAGTAGGGTCTCGAAAATACGGATGAAAATTTTAAGTTTTGCAACGATTTATGGAGTGTTCTGACTTAGTATATTTGTTTTTTGTTTAATTTAGTTATCTTTTGCACTAACATTAACTTCAACCCTAAAACTACCCCAACACAACCACTAAGCCCTACCCAGCGTTGCGCCCCAACATTCTTTTGGTAAACGTGGGGTTAGGTTTGGGTTTGGAAATTGACATGGGGTTTGGGTTGGTGATGGAGTGAACTAAATATATACTATATATTTAAATTAATTAAAAAACAAACAGATTTTTTCCTTTTGCGTCAATGTTAAAACTGTTGATTTTTTATAAGTTATAGATATATCGCCGTACGGCAATGAAAACGGATTAATCAAGGGAGCCAGTTTAGCCTTTAAAAGTGGGAACTACCATGATGGCATGAACCGTCAAAATGTTGAATAACTTTTCAAATATCAAATTGTTGCTAATTTGCCGCCCAAATCATGTATTATCATAGACAACGTCTAGCTTCCATTTCGGGCTGGTAGAAGACATACTCCAAAAATCTTGGACCACAAAAGATTATATTTGTGGCCTTCCGAAAAAAAAATGTTGCCTTTCCAGAGACAGCCATGAAAGAACAAATCTGGGATTTGGCAGAAAAAAATCGTAGATAGCAATAAAATATTTTCTTCACGAATATGTAGAACCTTTTGGTCATAGGGTTCTCCGCCTTCCACAATGCCATTTTCAATATAACGCCATCGAAATCAGAGTGCCAAAGAAAACATAACCAATATTTTTCGCCTTACCTCTTCTAAAGTTTTGGCAATTTGGGAAAAGTTCCGTTGATAATTGGCAGAACTACTTTCGACACACCCAAAAGAGATCTTAGAAGCTTGGGCAGTATTCAAAGTGGTGCGATGCTTCAGATATAAATCCCGTTTTAGTGACCGGCTCGAATGACGAAGATGAGAGCGACAATCTGTTATCTGACATTGAGATCTTCGATTTGTATCATGTATCATTTTATTTAAAAATTGGTTATTAATGGATTTGAATTGATTTAGTTTTAATAATTCATTTTGTGTCACATTAAATTTCCTATTATTACCATTTCTTTCTAAAATTGGTTAATATTGCATTGTATTGCATTCAAAATTTTTTGGAATGTCCTTTTGGTCTTGTTAATAATACTTCTTTGAATCTTTTGGACGATTTTAGTCCATATTTTCTTAAATCAAATATCGATCTTGGACTTATTACTTTCTTTGCGAAAGCTGTCCTTTCCACCGCAGTTTCAATATCCAAGGATATCCATTTCCTGCAGATACGTGTTGTCTGGGCTCAAAAAAAGGATATTTAGAATAATGAACGTTTGCGTTTTAAAGTGTTGTTAAAAAAGAATTTTCCACCAATTTTTTTTTTGTATAAAAAATTTTTGCGTTGTTATTTTAAAATAGAATTATAAGAAATAAAATTTTAGAATAGTAACATGCTTTTTACGCTTTTTAATAAATAAATAAGATCTGTGATTGTTTTTTTAATTAAATAATGTAATATCTTTAATTTTTATTAAATGATCGCATAGCGTGGAGCATTTGTGAGCATCCTTCTTAATTCATTACTGATTTTAAAATAACCTAGACAAATTATGATCAAATCATTTGCCTAAACAGTATTTATTATTTTGCTTTATTTCATTCGTGCCGTTAAGTATTTCTAATAATGATATTTGATGATATCAGAAATTTTTAGTGGATGTAAAGGTTTAGCTGTTCTAGCCTCTAAAAAAGTTATAATGAGTATGTTAATTGTTAACAGCTAATATGATTTTTAGGCTTTTATGACGTCACTGTATATCCGAAAAAATTGTGCTATAATTTCATAGGTTTTAGTGTCTGGTATTTCAATCAATAAAAAGTTGTCTTTATCTTCAATGTTACCATTCCTACATGCGATATGCTCACACTATTTCAATAACACAGGAATATTTATTAAAATGCAAATTTCTAAGCCGCCTTGGTCACCAACAATAATCACTTTGCTCTTATTAAATACAGGTATGGCGCTTTTTAAGATAAATTGTTAACTGCATTAAACTGTATGTCCATTGCGGTTCTAAATATCTTGGATTTCCCAATATGAGTTGAGAGGACCGGCTTGTAAAAAGTTCTAGTTATAGATAAAGCTAAAATTTCCTCTGGTGTAAGCATGGAAAGATAATATGAAATGCTTTCAATGTTTTCCTATGAATTCCCCTATAGCAGGTAATTGGAGCGTTATAAATACTACAAAATCCAGTAGTGCAATTTCTTCCCTTCTACTGATCGATCTGTGTTGTCGATACTCTCGATACCTTACTTCCGAGTGCAACCCACCAGTATAGCGATGAATGCAGTTCCGGGTTGCTCAAAGCGATGACTCCATTTGGAGCGCCTTCTTGTCGGACGTCGTAGATATTCTTTTTTGGAGAGGACGGATTCCTTGGCCCTCTCGTCTGGACGCTTGAAGCGTTCAGACAGGATAAAAGCGACCAGCTTTGAAATCTGAAAATATTGTAACAAGCAAATTTTGGAGAGGCGACGTGCGACGTTCAAATAGGTGAGGACGTGACAACCCTGGAAAACGAATGGCGCAGGAGTAGAATCGAATCGGTGTTATATAATACGGAGTATATAGATAGATTAGAAATAAGGCGTAGATATAGTTATTGTACGATAGCAGAGTCGACTCATGTCGTTATGTAATTATGATAACTGTACTGACGAAGGTGTAAGGCGGAAATAAGAGTGGCTGTAATAATATTGGCGAAATAAAACGTGTTACTAAAAATTAATCGTTTACACTATCGTTGATATTTTCGGTCATCAGGGCCTTATTTTGTCATGAGATAAATGGACAAATATGCTGCCCTGTGTAATTTCTCCAATTATCGGCCGTATTGTCTAATAACGGTCTTTTAATGATAGTATTGTTACCCTTCCGATAGAAAAAAGGTTTGTTACATATTAGTGAGTCTATATTGACTAGTTAAAATAATTTATACTTCAACTAGGGTCCTTCCGTGGGCTTTCCATGGGACAGAATTTTCTCCATTGAGTCTGAACGTCATTCAGCTGATCTGGAGAGTTCTCCGGTTCTATTTTGTCGAGGTAGTACGACTACATGGTGGAAACGTAGCTTCACGGGAAACGACGATGGATTCCAAGTCTACAAAAATATACTAGATACAAGTAGGCCCTACCCTTTATAATTTTATTTTCAATTTACCGTCAAGGACTGTAAGTAGATGATGACCTCCTATTGTCTCAATTACTCTTTTTTTCCTTTTAATTAGTTAATGACTATTATCTTCTTTATCGTGTCTGATCAAGCTTGAATACCAAATACCTAGCTATTAGGTCCGTAATTAGTGGAGTTAACCTTGTGGTACTGCGTACATTTTCTTTAATGCAATGCTCTTACAATTAGCCACGTAATTACTTATCGTATTTGTTTTATTTACTTACCGTTAAACAACTGTAGTTCGTTTGCTCTCTCATATCGTACCTATTACCATTAGGTACCGTTTTTTTATCAGCTTACCGTTCTTCTGCTTATTAAACTTACCGATAAACAGCTTTAGGTCATCTATTATCGTGTATCATATCTATCCTTGTTTCGTGTCATATTTGTTTTAGAGATTGTGCTTATTTTCTTCATGATCATATCTGCTGTTATCTCGAATAGAGAATTTATTTTGTTAATGTTATGATAATTATTTGATTTATTCTTGTATAGCGTCTATATACTTATTTACTGGCTATATACATATATTTACTTCACAGATTAATTCATTGATTTAGTTTATCTTTATTTACTATTTATTGGTCTAATGATATTATCGCTGCCATGAGATTAATTCTAATTAGTTTTTGTTTACTAAATACAGCTTACTTTTGGTACTTTGTGACTAACTGCGTTTAGTCAGAATCTCAAGGATTCAAGGTTTAGTTAGAACTATTTCCAAACAGGAATAAGACAATCTTAATATTATGGAACATAGATTAAAACTTAATATCTTATTTTGATTTGAGTTAATAGCCTGATAATCTGGATGATACACATTTAAGAGAATTTTCTCAGCAGTTTATAGGCGATATCATAAACTCAACCTAATTTGAGATAAAATTAATTGTCTCTAGAGTGTTTATGAAAGCATTTAATATTCAACTAAATAGCATAATTATAATCCAGATGTTTATTTTGGTAAGCTAAAGTGGAAGGTAAATGAATATATTTTAAAATTTCACAACACTCTTATCTAGGATATGTTTTTAAATTTTACTGTCTCGATTTCAATGTTCAAAAATCATTGATATATTCCTAGTTAAAAATTTAGTGGCGCCTTCGCCTAACTGCCAATTCTTCGACCCACGCCTTTAAGTAAAATTAAAACCTCTGAGTCACCATGGCATATGGACCGGTTATTAAGCAATTTACTAATCGTGTTACAACCTTTTCGTTGTAATTTTTTTTAGTTTTAATTCTTCACCAGAAGTGGTCAATTGTATTGCTATATCATTTTACCAAATATTTTATGCGTTAAACAGCTTTATGTGGCGTCCGTGGAAAAACATTGATGTTGCTTATTTTAGTGTTCTGGAGAAGAAAAAATATTTTCGATGTTAGAGAAATTGAAAAACCGGTTTGTAGGGATTTAGTTCACAGAGGACTTAACGCCAGTGCTGCTGCAAGTGAAACATGTGATTTAACTGAGATACAGTAGAGTACAACGAAAAGAATCGTGTTAAATCCAATAAAATAAAAAAAATGTGTAAAGATGCCGGTTCTACCAGACATTTCGACGAATACGTCAAGGATTTGGCAAAGCGAAATATCTACAACATGTTCAAAGAGCAACGAGTATTTACATTAGAAATTCTAAAGCAACGGAAACCCAAATAAGCTATAGTATCACTAGCCTTTGGAGAGTTTTATGTACAAAGGGCTTCAGATAACGCACGATTGACAAAAAGCAAGTACTTATGGAATTCCAACGATTACAAAAATGGCGTCATGGGTCTGAAAATCTTCCAATAACTTACCTCGAGGAGACATAGTTTCACGCGCATGAGGCACCACCCAAAGGATGGTGCAAATCTTTGGGCAGGTGTAATTTAAAAGCTCCGTCAAATAAAGGGGAAAAGATAACCATTTTACATGCCGGGTCAGAAAACAGTTGAGTCTCAAATCCCTTGTGACTTTTACGCAAATAATATAAGAGACTCCTGCGTGCACTACTAACAAGATGTAACGACAGAACTTGTTGAAGAATAGTTCAAGAGTTGTCTATTACCAAACATTTCTCAAAATAGCCTAATAATAATGAACAATACGCGCTATCCCAGTCACCAATGCTCAAGACGAAATTGAAGATTCAAAACTGCATGGCGGCAAATGATATATATTGTGAAGCATGTTATAAAACAGTAATATTTTAAAAGCTTTAAAGGCATACTGCATAAAAAAAGGATATGTTGACGCATATGCAGATAAAATGGGACATATAATGCTACGGTTGCCACCCTGTATTGACGATATTCTCCCAGGTAGTTGTAAAAATCAGTCCATCACGTAATTACTGTAGGAAACTCCTATATTACTTCAGGTCATATGATAAAACCGATTATAATTAATCTAGATGAGTATAGCGACAACGAAATAAATCTAAATAGAGAATAACATTATAAATGTAAGTAAATAGAAATATAATTTCAAAATTCGTACTATTTTAATTTTTTCAGTGTATTAGTAATATAAATATATTTAATGAGAATTTTTACTTGTTTTTGTTAGAACTTCAAACCTGTATTAAATACAATGATATATAACATCTCACCCTTTACTGCACATTTATACTTTGCTTGTTTATTATCAGGCTCTTGTCTAACTATGAGATCGACCAATGATACATGAGATCGACCCAGGTAGTTTTAATATAGTCGTGAGCCGGAACTATACCCTGAATAATTTAACACAAAATTACATAATAGCTGCTCTACTATTTATATCCTAAACACCTTTAGATGCTGATTTGGTACCTAATCATAGTCAAATAGATTTCTATTGATTCATAATTAGAAAATTTTACTTAACAGATATAAAAAACCTTGATTAACTTTTAACATATTTCAACAGTCCTTGAGCAAGTCATCGTTTTTGCCCTAATTACAGAGTAATTTGTTAGGGGATGTTATTTGCATAAAGGCAATTAAAATTTACATGTTTAAAAGTCCCTCTAAACGAAGTTAGAAACTTCTTAAAATGTTGCCTGCAAAGAAAATACAAAATGCCCCAAATTTAACGTGAACATTCTAACAAGTTAGCTCTTATGTCTGGAGAGAAGCCAGAGTTCCTTCTTGGAATTTTATTGCAAATTAAATAAGAGTTTAAATATTTAAGCTGCACACTTCAGTGTTGTGGATTACGTATGCCTCAAATTATACTGTTTTAGGTTTTTAATTTCACATTTATACAAAAATGGACATATCATTAATAGAACTAAACTACATAAACAACGATACATTTGTGTAATCAACAATAACAACGAGACTAAAATAAATGTATTTTATCAAAGCATAACATCATAGTTTGCCGTAAAGGAAATAATTTATTAAACAACTTGTACACCTTAAAACCCTTAAAACTTAAAATACCTAATAAAAAAAAGTTAAATGTCATATATTCCATACCATGCTGCAGTTGCCCCCAAAAAATATATAGGGATAATACTACACAATATCTAAATAGCAGACTGGATGGAAGCAAATACACAAAATATGGTTCAGCCGCTTTACATAAACATGAAGTAGACACAAAACAAAATTGCAATTTCCAAGATATTAAAATACTTACACTAGAGAAAAACTACCATAAATTAACAATAAAGGAAATGATACATATAAGAAAAGAAAAAAATATGTGCATACTAAAAAAGACATCGTCAATCTGAGTCAGATATATTTCAATATTATAGGGTAAAGTATCAAGCCTCTTAAATATAACAAATAAATTCGATCCCTTAACACTAATTATCAATACTTTAAATCTATATAAAAACAGAAATAGCAGTTCAACCAATACGATTTAGTCATTTGAGTATCAAAGCTTACATAAATCTTGAACGTAAAAATTAGTATTAACGTTCTTAGAAATAAAAAGTATCACAAAATAAATTCACGGTGCGTATCTTAAAAAATGATTTTAAAATATGTTTGATTTGAATTTGTAATGTCTGAACATAATAAATATTTAGCGTATACTGTAAATTAACATATAGGTAGTCATGCTTTTTCATGTTTGTTTTCTGGTTGTCATGAGAGACTACATCTAATTTTACCTTGTATCGTCTTTTATGTGTAGTTTTATTATATTAGGATGTCGATTTTTGTATTTTAGAGTATGATCACAATTAAAATAAGAACCTTTTGATAAAACCTTCTATGAAAGGAGAAACGCCAATATTTTCAAAAAAAAAGAAAGACGTTGAATTTTGTGAAACCTATATATCGTCATTTTACGATTTTACAACATTTACATTTCGAAGTGATTTTTCACCTAACTGTTCTAACCAATGATACTAAAAAGTTCTTATACTGTGGATATGGATTCACAAAATGTAGATTACTCCGAAAATGGGATTCGCTTGGTCCCAGTAATAATATAAAACTTCTAGTGTAGCTAGTTTTACGTCAAAAGTATAAACTAAGATTGCTAGAAAGTTTCAGTTCTGTATGAGATCACTGGCTTAGTGCGCGAAGTTAGTAACACTTAATTTAAAACTGCTGGTTTCTTATTGGCATATTAAAATTTCTTGAATTGAAAACGTGTAGCTCTTGCATAACTTAGTCACTTAACAACATAAGTAATGTAACTAAATAAAATTTAATTTTCCTCGGTGGTAATTCGTGTGGCAAGATATCCATAAGAGATTGGAGTACATACTTGGAATATAATCGTTGTACCTACGAAAATTGGAGCGCTCACAAATTGTTGATGGTTGCCAAATACAGCTTTTACGCTTAATTGAACCGCGTAATGACTGATAATACATTATAAAACTGAAGTATATTTAGTTAATCAAGAATAGAATACTTTTTATGCGAAGTTTGTTCTACATAATAATAGTAGTAGATTCATATGAACTATTATATTTGCACTAGGCATTGTATTTTTCTTTAAAAACATAGACACTATTGGTCGCAGAAGAAATTCACCCCTCGCTCCCCTTTCCTCATCTGGTGCCCCTTTCCTTAGAGAGGTTGTTGTTCATCATTTGCGACTACCTTTTTTCTGACCTATTCTCATCATGCTCGCTGAATTAAGCATTTCCTGA
>MU181947.1:965870-983672 GCA_016904865.1 Pissodes strobi
ATAAACATTTAATGTTCCTTCCTTATAAGTTCAGATCAGCGACATACATAGCAATTTATTTGGGAGGAATCAGAATGTAAAATAAAAACTTGTAGTTCTAGAACTAATAATACGCATCAAGTAAGTAACACCAAAAAATGTACTTTACAATTAATGCAAATATATATCATGAAATAGTATTATAATGCGCTAAAGAACATGGTACTATCCACAGACAAGATTTGATTTAGGCAGACTATCAAATTAAGATTGTAACTTATTTATACTAAGATTATGGACTCAAAAATGTGATAATTCTAGAAAAAATAATATTACGCCCTGTTTTCATGATGGATGGATTTACTTAATCTGAGAAACTCGTAGATATAAAATTAGGGATGTGCGTTTACCATTCGTCTTAAGATTGTCGTTTGCTGGACGGATTCACAATTATTGCAGCAAGATAATTCTAAATGCGTATATTTTCGAAATGAATCAACGTATCAAGATGCGACTGTCGCTATATCATTGAAAATTTAATCGTGTGTTATAAATTTCCGATATACTTCAATCGCATTTGATGAACTCAGGACGAATGAAAGTTTTATAATAATCACGCCCTTCGTTTCGCCTCCGTAAACGTACGTGTATGGTGATTCTTACGCCGGCGCCGGCGCCGCAGTGCTTGGAATCAGGAACTGAAAAGATTCCGAATATTTTCATCAGACTTCGAGAAAATAGGATCGGCGTTTGCTCAGACCCCCTTAGAGATTTTTTGCAGATTGCAGTGAATGACTCTGATAGAAACTACTCCAATATTTGAAGTAAAGGCTTTTTTAGGCGCGTTTAGCACATTTCTTCATGGGTAGTGAAAAAGACTGAACCGTCACGCGTCACCCGACCCGATCTGATATTTTACGCTCATTCAAGTAAAGTCGGCTCAAGTCGGCTTCAGCCAAGCGAGAGATATAGTTAGGTTAATTTTATTTTGGGGTCCGATTTTTAGTTTCCGAGTTATTACGTCAAATGTGTAATTTAAAAAAAAAAATTTCTAATGTATATAACTGTCGAAAAACTAAAGGATTTTGATGAAACTTTCTAAACACCTACCTTTTGAATTGGAATTGGTGAGAATCAGAAAATGGTCAGTATTTTTTCAGCGTGATTTTAGGTCGTTCTAGAGCTGTAAAGTTCGCGAGGATCGAATTTCTAGGTGAAAAATTCTCTGAATGCTTCTCCGTTTCGAAAATATATTTTTCAGGGAAAAAGTAAATACATCCATTTCTAGGTAAAAAAAAATAAGATTTTTATTTTTTTTTGTAGAAAAGCCGATTACTTGATGAGAATGTACGCCCCAAAATTATTGTGTTAGAGGACACTTTTAAATGATGATGCCGTTTGTACGGGGTTAGTTAGGTGAATTTAAACTTTTCGCTATTTCGAGTCTTGACCACGTCACGTCACGACTTAATATTTTATTACTGTAAAACCAAATAATCAGGAGCAATCAAACCTTTGTACATTAAGAAGGGGAGATATGAGCAGAACATACCCAAAAATTATATCGACCTGTCTGAAAATACCAAATTGGTGATTTTTTATTTTTAATTTGAAAAATCGACTTTTAACGCACCTATTTTCAAGAAATCAATCTAAGATTCGTAAATCTCTTGATCTCTGCCATAAAAAGTTATATCAAAATTTTCCGCACGTGCTCGGAAAATACGATGAAATCGACGTTAAATTGAAATATGCAGAAAATTGCAAAAATTGTCCAGTTTTCAATATTTCGACAATTTTACGAGTTTGAGTAAATAGCTTTACTTTTGCTGCATTATGGTAACTTTGACAAGGATTCGTCTTCCAATATTTTGACAGGACTTTTAAGTTGAAATAGGTAGGCTTATACGTTTAATTACCTGAATTATCGGCTTGAAGTTAAAATGTTTGATGATTAGAGACAGTTTCTGATGGACTTCGAATTAAAATTTTACTTTTAGCATATCGATGCGTTATGTATTTATGGTTAGTAAGTTGAGTTATCTGCCTGAAGTATCATTTAAAACGATTAGAAGATGGGAAATTGAGGTAGGGTCGGAGAATAGAACATTTTTCAAGCGATAAGCAGCGGTATCTGCCGATTTTATCGGAGATTTACTTTAAACATCGAAGTTGTAGTAAGTAATTTCGAAATGTAGAGCACAAGAAAATACTTGTATTTCATAATAGTGGTCTGGCCTTGTTGAAGTTTTCTCTTCTGTTGTGTGGTCTTAAGCACCCACCATCTTATCAGAATCTTGAAGTGTGTAGCACTTAAAACAAATTCCTTGTTATCCAAGAGTTTTAACGCAGGTAGTTACATTGCAAGTACATAAGTATAGATAATAAAGTTACCTTAAAAAAGTTTATATGACCATCTAAATTATGCAGAAAGTCAGAGAACATAGTATTCTGCAGCTGACAATAATTAATTGTCTGAAAGTGCTTGAGAACATAAACTATTACATGGCTAAGTTAGGACGTGCTAGTAGGGGGTGATACCAATGAAGAATTTTGTAGTTGGGTTATATAAATATAATACCTGAGTGAATAGTGTTGCGCGTTTTGAAGTGACAATCTCTTTAGATGCATTTGTACACTATTTTCTGCGTAGTGACTAAAACTGAGGTGTCCACGCATGTAACGCTGAACGCTGCCAACGCTTGGATATTTAACGCTCATTCCTACAAAGTCGGCGTCGACTGCATCCAAACGAGATAGTCAGCGGAGCGATTCAGTTACCATAAACCTATTGTTTTTTCTTATTCTTCTTAAAAATGGCTGCAAGTGGAAATTGCGGCACGCCACCGATATTTTTGCCATTAGATTTTCTGTTTGCGAGTTATTATCTGCGATTTTTCAACATTTTTGTAGAAATTTTCTGAGCACGTACCTACCTTTTGATGGTTTTCCGAACCCTACTGAAATTGGCGAGAATTTGAGAACAGTGAATATTTTCTTTGGATCGGATCTAGGCGAAAAACTCTCTAAATGTTTCTTTGTTTCGAGAATGTCGAAAAAATTTACTTTTAGGGAAAATGTAAAAACATCCATTTCTAAGTCAAAAGAAAATTATTTTTTGATTCGAAAAATAATTTTTTTAGAAAAGCCGCTTACTTGGCGAGAATCTACGCCAAAAGCTGTATTAGAAAACACTTCTGAAGAAGCCTTTTATACAGAGTGAGGTAGTTGCATTTAAGCTCCTGGCCAGTTCGAGTTTTGACACGACACGTCACCAGTTAATATTTTATTACTGAAACATCCAATAATCTGGAGCAAACCAAACTTGTTTTTATATTATGTGCACAACATATCAGCCAACGCGTAGCTACTTTCAATAAATCGATATCAGATTTATATATCACGTGATTTCTGCCATAAAAAAGTTTTATAACAAATTTCCCTACGCGATCGGAAAATATATCAAAATCGAAATTAAATAGAAACATGCAGAAAATCGCAAAAATTTCATTCAAGTTTGCAATATTTCGACAATTTTACCAGCTATAGATAGCTCTGCTTTTGATTCTTTATGGAAAAGTTGAGGTAACACGTCTTCCAATATTTTGACATGACGATTAGGGTAAAATATACTCCCACCTTCCACATGCTTAACATTTGACAAAATCATGATGATAGAAAGGTCCAATTTATCTAGCGGTAGAGTTTTAACCTCAAAAAGAACAGCAGATGGATGGCAAAAACGTAAATAACGAAAATTAAATACTGCTTTTAACGTATGACATTTTGGGTATTTTTTTCTCTCTGCACTAAAATTGTTAGGATGATAGAGTGTGTAGGAGAGCTTCAGCCGAAAGTGGAGAGAGTTAAGATAAATAAATGATAAATAAAAATGCTCTCTCATGGTCGTATAATTATCATGGAAAAATAGAGATTAAAATGTGTCTAACAAAGGAAATAATGAAAAAAAAAGAAATACAAATTATTACAATAGGATAAAATTAAAATCAAAACATTAAGTTACTTAACATAAGAGAAAAGAAAAACTATACTTTATGACCGCCACCGCTGTAGGAATATTGAGCGCCGAGATGATCTACGTGCAGCAATAGAGAAAAATCGTATGAGTTTATCAAACAGAAAAATGTAAAAATAAATAAACATGTTAGTACGGCAAACATTAAAATAATAGTGGTTCTCTTATTTATTTTATAAAATAAATAAATCTTTATGAACAGTTTAGTTCGATAAAATAATAAAGTGAAGGGACCGCAAAAACCATAGCCACCATAAAAAAATGTTTGAAAGCCACCAAGGATGATGAAAGCTTGCCTCAGCTATAAAAAATTAGACTACGGAAAATTATTCGTCACTTAAACGTTCGCTGGGAAAAGCAGGATAGAAAAACATTTCTTGTTGGTAGGCCAGAGGTTATTTGCTGAATACGAGAATATTTGAGGTTAATCCGAAAATATCGCAGCCACTGCTTTTTTTTTTATTTCGATGAATCTTGGATGAACGAAGGGCACATCGTATCAAAAGTCTGGCCGCCGCGCCGGGCGTCATCTGGATAGGGGCGCAGACTTATTATCTCATATAGCAAGTGAAAATTAATTTTTGTATGAAAGCTTATTAGAATTGTAATCGAACTCAACTTAGGATTACCACGAAGAAATGACTTCTTCGTTTTCGAAGAATATTTTAAGCAAATGATTGAATATATTCTCAGTAATGCAGTTATAGTGATAGATAGCTCACAACTTTATGAAAAAAAAAGGAAATCATTGAGTGGTTACAGCGGAAGAGATTGAATCGTACTGGTAATATATTGAAAAAAAAAGTTTTAGAAATTGTTAGGCAGAATACATTGTACATGGCTTACCCCGCTGTTATTGTGAGCTGGACCCAAGAGAAGTAGAGTAAATGGTTATGTTGCTGAAGCCAACAAAACTCAAGAAGTTCAACTCTTGGCGGATTCATTGGCGAATATAGCTGCTGAAAACTAGCAAAACGCCATTGAACATGTTATAGCAGAAGAGAATAAATTGTGGGACTTTGACGACATATTCCAGAAAGCTATGTAAATCGACTTCTAATTATTATTAGGACTATTAGACTCTGTTTTCGGACTATTTGCCTGCGATAATTTCTTTTTATTTTTTGTTTTAAAAAAATTGATTTTGATGATTTAAAATTATAGGTATTCAAAAAACGGCAAAATATTAACAACACGTACATTATACTTTATTCAGATAATTTAAAATATAAAACTCAGTCTCGACAATGGTGCGTTGATTCATTGGCTATCTTTCATTTGCATTTCATGGCACTATTGTTCATTCACCGGTTACCGGGTGTCCTGGGCTATAATTTCTATTCTATTATGCTAAAATATTGTGCTTGACCTTGGAGAATATTATTAAAGACAAATTATAAACAACGCGAACGGTCAAGGCAAGCGATTATAAACCTTAAATGTGCTACGATCAGCACAATTTATTATATAAATACGCAAGCGAACCATCATTTCGACATACTTTGTTTCTCACCTAAACCAGTTCCCTGCATGTACACCTGTACGTAGCGTCCTAGCCTGTAACTTTATTTCCTACCTAAATCCGAGTTTTGCGAGCACACATGTGCACAAAACTCGGTCTCTACACCTACAGTAGTAAAAGTCGAATCTACGATAAATTTGTCGAAATTCTAAGAAAGATAATTTTCAAAGTTCTGTCTAGTAGTTAGAGTGCAGCGTAAACTCTGAATGGAATTAAATCAAAGCCAACCATAAATAAAACAAAATACAACTCTTAAAAAACTATATTATAAAACAGTGACCAAAAACCTATAAACAATTCAAAAGTATACCTCAATCGAAATGACATGCGCACCTTAGTAATCGGGTACAGTGCAAATTTATTGTGGAAGCACAAAATTATCTAGACTCCTTAATGAAATTTTTATTTTTAAATTTTAACTTCACTTTAAATACTTACTTGTACATTATTCAGAACTCAAGGTTTTTCAATTAAATATCTTGTAAATCGCATTTGCTTTATATATTACTCTAGAAATATAAGGCAAAATTTAAATTGCTACATTTTGCTAAAAACAGTTTTTCGGTATATCACCTTCTTCAACACTTATTTCAATAACCGCTTAAAGCTATTTAATTTCAGCAACAGCCTAATATATTTTAGGGAATTCTATTGGGAAATTCATATTAATAATAATTAAAAGCTAAAGTGAAAGCAATTCCTTGAGATATTAAGAAATATTTTATGGTTTACATAATTTGATGTTCAACGTGACGGGAGCTATCAAGATGAAAAATTACGGAATTAGCAAGCTACTAAGCAATTTTCGGATCTTTGGAATTTATGTTTTATTATAATACTGACGTTAGCAGTGTAAAATTTTATTCCAAATGATATTAATTAAATTGACGAATAAATATCGTCAGAAAAATGGTATATTGAAGGTCAGTTATCCCAATTTCAACAAGCGACTTATCAAGCTTACAGGGCGTCAAGTCATTTCCAAGGTAAGTAATAAGCCGTCATTAAGTAAATCTTCAAAAATTTGATCTATATCTTGGCATCATCTACATCTAGAATAATTAATACCTAGTCGTTATAGATATCTCTTGAGTTGACAATTTTTGTCAGTAGATAGTAGATTGCATCATGCCAGATGCATATGATGATTGAACTCAATGCTCTGATAATAAGTGATAAACATTATAAATCAGATTTTTACGTCTTTAATCATTTGTAGCACAACTACAGTAATAAGTTCATTCCAAAATGAGTCTTATACACTTAAGAAAAAATTTGGGAAATTACAAAACAAAATCTTTTTTGCAATATTATTTGTTTTATACTTTTATGATATAGATGGATCGTAGATTGAATATTTCAAATAATTTTTGATCGGATAGGACGTCTGTTGAAGTGACAAGGTGCATTCTGAAACCAACTTTTTATGGACGAGTAAGAAAAGTAGTAGTTATGAAATCTTATAAAACAAACTTAATTGACACTTGTAAATAAATGTGCCCAGCTAAAAAATGGTAATATCTAGCCAAACGAGTCATAATTTGAATAAATAAACTTGGCAGAAGCCAAATTAAATTAAATTGAAATAATTCCTACTCAACACTATTGCATCAAAAATCATTATAATTATGAAATTAAACATTAAGATCTCCAGTTCACCATTGGCTTCACAATGAATTATATATTGTCTATTTATTTGTAAGGCAACGTAATAAAATGGATAAGGTCATCCCAATGAATAATATCAAAGGCTGTAGTTCTGTAGATCTGTAGTTCATCTGATAATTAGGAATATGCTGAATTATATCAACAGTGATGAAAACCTTAATTTCAGCATCAACCATAGTGTTCAAAAGTGTTCCCTAATGACCGTAGTGGGAAAAGCCACTATCTATCGAATTTTGAAGGAAGAAAAGGCAGGAAGAGGTACTGGGTGAAAGCGAAAAATAGGTATAACAAAACTGGAGCTGACAGAAGATGTAAAAACTTCGTGCGAAGAATTATTCACAAGTTTTTCATTGAAAAAAAATTCTGCTTAGGCCATAATTCTAGAGCCTATTAAAGGTGACGTACAGATGTCAAGGATGGACCAAATTGTGGGACGTTTTGAAATCCATCATTTTTCATTGAGAAAAAATTCATGGAAGGTTAGTTAACCGGTCTCGGTTCACAATCTGGAAAAGGACGCCGATTATTTATAACACATATAGGGAGTATTCACGGTTTACTTAATGGCGGTCTGCTCACATTCGAATCGAAAAAAGCAGGAGATTACCACGAGGATATCAATTCTGATGTGTCTGAGGAGCAGAATATATATTTGATACCCTTAGGCTCAATAATTGTCAATGGCTAATGCAATTTACCATTCAAGAAAAGTAGGACGTGTTCACACTATGGGATGGCTTAATAGTGATATATGGCCTTGGTTAACTCAGCGAAAGGTATTATCCTTATGACAATGTTAAAGGTAAGTTAATACAATTAGTCAAATAGGAAGTTTTAATAAACAAAGTTAAGTACCTTATTGACGAATTTGCCAAAACTCGGGATATAACTGTTCCTCGCTTGCCACTGTGAGTTTATTTGGACTCAAGTAAAAAAGCGGAGTGACTAGAAACAATGTGCTATATAAATTAACATACCTCAAAAATCTATATTTAAAAGCAATATCTAATGTCACTCCAGAAAATTGGCAAAAATGAACACGTTATTAAAGAAGAAGATAAAATGTGGACACTGGATCCATCAATAAATCAAATTATTGTAGAACCACTAGTTATGCGAGTACAGATGATGCTAAGGTAATTCCGGTGGAGATGTCGATTGCTTATATTTCTGAACGTACTCATCTGCGACACATGAGCTACGACCATACGCATTCACGTCTCAGTGCCTATCGAAATCTGTGGACGTCGTTGTGGAATTTCCAAACATTTTTAATTGAACCGAAATTATCAATTTCTGTCAAGTAAAAACATTTTCGGAGCATAAGTTAAGTGTATACTTACTTACTTTATAAATGCCCTAATATAAAATTTGCATGAAGATAGTGAAACAGCATAGAATGAGGTTATACGTATATGTGTTTGTACGCTCTTTATCTCAGCTGCGACTACCCAAGGGCACTCGGCATCTCTCCCGGAATGTTGGGAAAGATGACGATTTTTAATAGGGTGATATGACCAATCTAGAAGAGGACTTTAATTTTAGAAAAGCCGAGCAAATAAGAAAGAAAATATCCTAATCGGGGTAAATGGGCCGAGGAATCTTTACGAGGTGTTCTGCAATGAGTAGCAGAAAGTATGCATGTAAACGAACCTGCTAAAGTTTTTAAAATTCTACTAAGAACTTTAAAACGCAGAGTTGCATCCGAAAATTCCAGAAAAGGACGAATGGAGCCTAAGAGTTTGCTTGGTGGAGGCGCTGAGGAGAAAATTGTTATACACATAACAAACTGCAGATAACAGGATTAACTGCTACGAGATTAAAAGTTAGACGCATGGGGTTTCACCTGGCAGATCAGTTGAAAATACAGCACAAGTTTAATAGACAAGCTGAACTCGCAGGTTACAATTGGCTTTCGTCTTTTTCTCAACATTCTGAATTGTCCATAAGGAAAGCTGAAGCATTATACCGTAATATAAGTATCGGCCTGGATCGAGATGTAGTTGCCAAATGTTTTGAACTACTCTCTTTAATATTGGAAGAACATCAGCTTCTCGGCAAACCCGCGTATCTATATAGTATGGACGAGTCAAGACTGCAGCTGGACAATTGTCCAAGAAAAGTGTTTGTAAATAAAGGGTGAAAAGTCGTGTCTACGTTGATAGCTACAGAGAAACGATAACAGTAGCAGGCTACTAGAAACCATAATAGTTACAGGCTGTTGCAATGCAGAAGAAAATTTTTCCACCCTCGTGCATTTTCAAGGGCAAAAACAAAAAACTCGAATTTGTGGATGGGATACCATCAGGCTCTGTGGTATACATAATCCAGAAGTCGGCTTACATCCACACACAATCTTTTACGCGTGGCTTAAGGAAAACTGTAGGATCACACTGCACTTCAATTGAAACAGTAACATTTGCCGATGAAAATGACATCTTTCTTCATTGCTTTCCTCCACATACCACAAACTACCTACAACCGGATCGGATCGGTCGTTCTTAAAAGCATCATTTTATCAAGCCTGTGATACGTGGGTGAAATCGAACGTCGATAGAAGAATTAGAAGGCTGCAGTTTGGTCGATTTCTAGGTGTTGCTGGGTAAAAATCTACAAGTGGTCAAAATGCAGCATCAAGTTTTTCATTTGCTACTCATCCAAAAATTCCTCCCGGCGAGGCCCAGGGCATTGCATCACCTGTTCTAGCTGCTGGTATGCTAGACGTTAGTGCAGAAGGCATTGCAAATCACAAGAAAACTCAGGAGCGCAAAGAAGAGATTAAAATCAAGAAATTAAAACGTTGCATGGCAGGCATCATCGTTTCCAAAAAAAAAATGGAAATTTACTGCGAATACGGTACGATACCCAAATGAAAAAGATTTGAACTTTTCTGTTCATGACAGCAGCTCGAACATGGAAAATAACAATGACACAACCTGTACTGGATGTGAGGAAGGGTAGACCAAGACAACCAAAGGTGATGACTGGATTCAGTACCTCCAATCTCAGCAGTGGCTGCATGAGAGGAGCACAAAATACCAAATTGCGTGCGAAATCTGCGTAGAATTGCTCATTAAAAAGATAAAAGTGGAGAGGCATCTCTACTTTACCTATACCTTACGGCATCTCTCCCGCATATGAGGAGAAATGCCGATTTGCAGAATGTACGAAGATAGGTTTTTATTATATGTTGCATATAGTTTTAGGAATAAAGCTTATGTACCTTGTTTACCAAATAAATATTATATCCGTTTGTCTTAGTTTTATTATTTCATGATTCATGTGAAATTAGTAAACCAAGAAAAAGTGACTTTTGTTCCGGTATGTCTGGTTGTCAGATATAGAAGGTGTTTTAATATGAACTGTCATATTGTTTTGTATATATTATGTTTAGATTTCGGCATTCATTTTAATAAACGTTTTCGATATACAAACCTTAGAAACGTTTTTTTAGTGCTGAAGTAGAATAATTTTATTAATATTGCTCTCAACCCTCTTTCAACATAGGTCGTCATCTGGTATTGATGGTCGCCTTATTATAATTTATCGATTTCGTATAATATTAGTTTTACTCTTGTAATAAATACACCACTGCTTGGTCATTCTCGGGCTTTCCAAGGCAAAAATGCCATAATTCCATTGTATTTTTCCATAAATGTTAGTCCAAGCTCATACTACCCCTAAGAATAACCTTGCCTAAAATGTGCTGTAGGGTACTAAGACTTACAATCGAGTGAGATTACTTTGCATAGATGATTATTGACTTCGCTTACTTTGCCTTCCAAACGGATCGTATAGTGGGATCAGTTTTTCTCCAGCCGAAACCAAAATGAACTTCTAATAAAGTTTGAACATCTGAGATTTTAAACATATTAACAGGTACACCAGTTTGGAAAAAATATTCTTTTCGCAGTTTCAGAGTGGCAACGACTGTCCTGAAAGTTATTTTTAATATCCTCCTCCCCGCACTGTTAAACTTCCTTTATCATTTTCCTCCAGATATATGCGTTTGCACTGAAATATTTTAAAATGCCATTAAAACTCCATAACAATCGTCCAGTTTCAGAATAGTAGGATTTTCTTTGAATAGTTTTGTACATAAACTCGAGTTAGATATAACAAGCATTATTTTCAGCTTTCGTCCTATTCTGGCAAATGCTCTGTCGGATGGCAGAAACAAGTGTCCCCTGATTAGGAAAAACCAACTCATTCTTTTAAAACAGAGGAGGCAACCCTATTATTAAATATAACAGCATTGTAACCATTACGGAATTTCGGTTCTGACCTCTACAGCCATCTGCACAAAATCATATTTTTGTAACATTTTCCGAATTGCTTAAAAATGCATGTTGAATATCGCAGCGATTTCGTTAGCATCCTTTCATTATTATTATTGTACCCACGTGAATGAAATCATGTTTTTGTTTTCAACAATGAGGTGTGCGATATACTTTTACAACAGAAGAGTTGTATGGAACTTTCAGGTTAACTTACTTTAATCTGCGTATATTGTGAACTTTTTTATTAGTTTGATTTCCAGCTTCTTTTACTGCATCTTTCATTATTTATCTAACCCAACTATTTCACTAATACCACTGGTTATTTTTTGCAAAATGATAAAACCTAACTACTACTACTTGTACAAACCTCTTGAAAATAACTAACAATCTAAAAGGGGGGCAGAGTCTAAATAAATACATAAATATAATATAAGCAAATGATTAGCCGGATGGATATCACTCATTTTAAAATAACGCTACTTGTGGATTAGGCCAATAACAACTTCTAAGTGCTTTCAAAATTTTAGCTCGTGACGTATTGCATTTAGCCCTTTGCTATTTGGAGCGAAGATGTAGGAGGGGGGCTTGCGGGTGGAAGGGTAATCATGATCGAGGCGCAAGAGATTGCAACGTTGCCAGACTACTATGATAGTAGCGAATATTAGGATGCACTTATATAAAGAATTTCTCCAATATTGTAAAAACATATTTCCATAAAGAGTTCTTTCCTCTTTCTCTAATGCGATATTTCGTAATTTATCTAATAGTAAATAAGTACCTACCTATTAAATTTCGTACATTATTACTAACCATCTCTCTAAATACATGCATACGTACATATTTATTTGATACATTATTCATATTATATTATCTATACTTATAAAATATACACAGGCACCTTGCTCTTACATACATATTTAAAATCATAATTTGCCATTCTCAATAACTGGCAGTAGCGCTGGTCCGAAAAACCCACAAATTATTATCGGAACTTTACTATAATTTCAATTTCCTTATACAGCCGGCAACAGCGCACAAAAAACAGACGATTAGTTTTCCTATTTACCGTTAATGGCTGCGGTAATTAGTATAATTTTCTTGCATTTTTGAGAAAATAGAACTATTTACGAGTATGTGCTTTTAGGTGCGTGAAATTGGTACCTAATATTTCGCTGTGTATTTATGTATACAATTTATATCTCCCTAATTACAACCTACAGCTATTCAAGAATCGTGTCAATCAACATCTTCGCATACACACCGCTCGTAGAGCGCCATAGGATCTCCCTTTAGTGTGTGTGTCACTACCATAAAAAAATATACTGTTAGGCGCATTTTTAAATACGTAAAACAATATATATCGAAAGGCCTGTTGCTTTTGCCGTTTGTATACAGCCAGCAACATTGAGTGGGTATTGGTACAGCACAGTTTATACGATTTGTTAGTGTTTAATTATATGTTTTGAGGTAACTGTAATTATGCCTCCAAAATTACTGCAATGGGAACTATAAAAAGGGGCCAAAAGATCATGTTTTCGGTTTTCCAAAAGACGTAAGTTAACAACAAAAATGGCTAAAAGCTATACCCTTTGAGCCCACAAATAAGACGAAAGTATGTGAAGCTCATTTTCCTGAACGTAATATAATAAAAAAATATTCAAACACTGGTAAGTCTTTTACAATAGATTTACTAAAACTACGGCTGAAAGCCGACTGTATACTATACCATCTATGTTTTTAAATAGCCCTTGTTACATCTTTATTAAAAAATATCAAAATACGGCCAATTCATCTTTAGATGAAAAGCTCAAAAATATTGATGAGTCAAATTTATCAAAAGCCCTTGAAATAAACAAAAGTGAGTTTGAGAGCACTGAAAGACATACATTTTGATAATTTTCAGGAGTTTCTTGTCAAATTTTCCACATTTAAACTACCAAAGATTGGAAATTTCAAGCAGATACGCTTGAATCTAGATTTGGTTAATACAGGAAAATGGCAGGTGGCCACTATCGTATTTCTGTGCGAAAGTTATATGAGACCGAGAACAGTCTTAGAATTCAATCTATATTAACACTTCAGCCTCGCAGTTTTGGCCCTATTAATGTTAATAAGTACTGTGAGCTACCTGATTATGACCCAGATGAAAATTGCTCACAACAAAACTTTTCCCAAATTAAAAATTTATTGTCTCAAAGTTTAATAAAATGATGATCACTTTTAGGATATCAAAGATGTATTGCCGTTACTTACATATTTAGGTGGTTATTGTTGTCATATTACTTTAAAAAAACTAAAATGTGACAGCTGGTAAACAAAAATTGGTATTTGACGAGCAATTTATTGTTGATGACAATTTTGATCTCATTAATAAATTAAATGGGGGAGGACTTTTATATCTCTAAGGACAAATTATAATCATTGTATCTGTGATCTACATAATCTGTAATAAGTTAATAAATGAATTTGAGCATAGATTTCTAGAAACTTATAATAAAAGTTCGTTCATGCTTCCCTTAATTTTGGAATATTGTATTGAACAAATGAACAAAATCTTGTCTCTCATTTCGATGGATGTATTTTTGTTTTATTATTTTAAGTAATAATAATTAGAGCGTGGAAGAGTTTATGTATTTATGTGTAATAAAATTTTTTGCAGTTGTATAAAAAATTTATTATACATAAATACATATCCTGAATTTTGGCGCAGGTGTAGGGGAGTTGGGAGCCTGCATTTAATATTGAACCTAGTATTAAACCAAAACTCAAACATAACTTTTGAGTGTTGTCAAAAAGTCTGTCATATAGCTAGTGTTCCTTAAACTAAGTTACTTATTGATAATTTTCATAAATATTAGTGTATGTATCCGCTTATATGAGTAAAATTGCACGGCATAAATCGATGACGTCACACGACAAGCACTAAGGCCTTGTTATTGAATCGGTATTGATTAGGCGCAGTTTGGCATGACACGCGTTTTTAATCCTGTTTAATATAGGTCAAGAAGCTGTTACAAAGGCGCAAATTATAAGTTGTTATAAATAATTTCCATTTCCAAGTAACATTTATAAAAAGTGGGATATGTGCACGTTAAAATGACCTTGCTCAATGACAGCATTTCAGCAACAGCATAACATATTTTCAAAAAATGTTCTGTAAAATTCAAATTCGTTAAAGGTCATAGTGAAAGCAATTGCTTGAGTTATTAAGAAATATTTTATTGTTTGCATTTTAGAATTAATGCTTAGTGCAGTGAAAGCATTCAGGCTGAAAAGTTGCGGAATTAGCAAGCTACTATCTCACCGATTTTCGTATCGTTGGAATTTATCTTTTATTTTAATACTGAAGATAGCTGTGTAAAATTTAACTCCATATGAATGAAGTTGATTTAGTTTAATAATATATTCAGAGAACTACAACAGAATTTTATCCATAATACCGAAACAGAATATTTTCACTCGACGCGCGTTTCGCTATCCTGATGATGCTGACCTTTTTAGCAAAACACGCATCGAGTGCAAAAATTCTGTTTCCGTATTGCGGATAAAACTGTGTTGTAGGACATTTTGCAAAGGTTCCAAACCCCAACTTAATATTCAAAGAATATGAAGTTATTTACTATGCAAGTAAGTTCCATAAGTGATGGGCCTTCGTTGCGGAATTTTTCAGTAGTTCGATCTTTTTCCAAGCAATCGCTTGAGTAGTTACGTTTACCATTGTTCAACTGCGAAATAAAATTTTTAGCGAAAATGATGTAGATTTCCTCATTCCAGATGTATATGATAATTATTGGTTCTAGTAATCTGGTAATTATGATATATCAGAATTTTTATATTATATATCATTTACAGCTCACCTACATTAATAGGCAAAGTTGCATTTATGCATATGAAAGTTCCTACATATAGGTCGCATTTTTTCCACATTTTAAACTTGAATTTTCATGATAATAACGGTATCCATTACAAGCACGTTAGTGACAAGACGTGCTAGAATTATGTAGTAGTAACGTAACCTGTGGCTAACATAGAAAGGCGAAGCCAGCAATCCTTGTAGCGCAGTGAGTTTCTCTGGGGTCCAATATTAACAGCTCAGCGAATTCCATGAATCTACGATTCTCCCTCTGATGGCGTTCGCTTGTATGCATTCGTCTAGCCAGGTGCGGCACTGCGACGTTGCAATTCCCTTGGTTTTGTTCTTAAAATTGATTAAAGTCTATTAATTTTGGATAAAAGGTGCTTGACATTTATTATAGGACGGTGATTGTACGAAGACGCCAATTTAGTCACTGATAATATCGCTATTATCAGATATATTTTCGAACAATAATTATAACTAATTACTTACTGTTAGGGCATATTTAGAAAAATAGAATTAGTACGTTAAGATGATACATTCTTTCCTCAATTTCTCTTCTCGTATCTGGATTGAAATTAAGAAAATGCCAGTTGATACTAAAACTATATTATTTTACCACAAAAAAAACCCGATAACAACAAAATGTCGCTCAACCCTGAAATCCACTATTTATATAACGGTATATATGAGACTAAGAGATAAAATAGGTAAATAATATATCTGGCTTCTCATTCATATGCTCACTTTCCAAGTTATGCATTCGTAAAATCCAATCTATACACTCATATAAAATATGAATAGACATACCCCAAGTCGCACCTATAGATACGCAAGCAATTTTTTCCACATTAGAAGATATTATAAGACATTTTAGAGTTTTTCCAAAACCACAGCTTTTGCACATTGCATGATCCTTATTAAAATGTGGTGCAACTTTGAGGTAAAATCTAATTCTGTTGGCATTTATACGCTGGAACTATTTAATTCTAGTTGGTAGTTCCAATCCATAATCATCTTGTTATGGCTTCTTCTCACAAAATCATCATCCTGGCCAATAGTATCCTTATCGCTGAACGAAATAGTTCTGCTATTGTAAAACCTGTCCACTGTCGCAGGTTCCTCAGCCATGAGGTATGTTCTTCTCCTGAAAATTAAATTTTTCAATGCATTATCATCTGTAACGTGTCGTATTTCTTACGATTATGAGCATATCAGAACTAGGCGTGGCAAGCACTTCCTTATCTTAATTCATTCTTGGAGTACCGTATCACCTGTGACCTGATATATGTATTATTTACGTAACATTCGCCGATAGTACCAAAGCTCAAGTGGTTCCAGACGTTTGATGACGTCTCCTGTCAATGTCCACGTTTCGAAGCTATTATAAAGTACAGAGAGAACATTATATGCAGTTAAATAGCAACTGAAAGTCAGATTACGCAATACTTTTCTTTTCATTCGACTCAATGAAATCGTGCGTCTTTAGAGTGATTCCAAAATAACTGAAAGTTTACACTCGCTGAAGTAGAGTCCTTTCTACATGGAACTGTGCGTTTTTGTTACTGAACTTGCAGAGTATCGTTATTTGTTTTTTGGCATTGAATTTAAGTTGAACTGTGTTAGCATATTCGATAAATGTTTGTAGCCCTTCAACAGTGTTTGCTGGTAAGGGGTAAGGTAGTGTCACCTGCGTAACGCAAGTTGCTACTGCCCATCACTTTGAGACCGTTATCAAATACTTAGTTTATCCAGCTATATTGAACTTAAATAAAGATGGAGCCAGAATGCACCCCTCCCTCACACGTTGTTATTGTCCTCTCACATTTAATCTTTCGTTTTTCCAGGATCTATTACAATATTTTCTAAAATGTGCAGAAGTTTAGTGTATTTCACCCTGTCCAAGGCTTCTTCGAAATCTAAGAAGTAGGTATCGACAAACTCTATCAACAATTCGACACTAATCAGAGTATCCTTGTTTCCAAAACCATTCCTTAATGCAATATTACAGTATTTTTGGTTATCTGCCTATTCAGACTTATTCTTCTTACCACCTAACCAAAGAAGATAAGGCCACTACTTTGAACTCCGATTAGTCACTACTAAGTTAATCAGTGTTTTGAATATCACACATCTATTAATGTCATAGTGACACTGCGATATTCAAGACACCGATTAATTTAGCGAGAATTTAAAGTGGCTATTCAAAGTAGTGGCTCCTACTAAACTTACTCGCTATGAGACTGTTACATGTTCAGTGAATTAATACAATAAACATTGTTCGTCAAATATAAATGTTAACTTAAATATTGTGGGCTGAGACTCTCTTTCCAGGATTAAGCAGGAAATTTTATTTTATTGTATATGGTATTTTATTAATTAATCACCAACATAGAACAGCTATTTAGTAATCCGCTTTTTAAATATTTTTACTTACTATATATACATATATGTATATATA
>MU181947.1:983682-1003909 GCA_016904865.1 Pissodes strobi
ATATGAAATTTAAGGTCAAAGATTGGTATTTATAAAAAAGCGTTGGAATGCGATCCCTGGCACACAAGGAAGAGACTTTAAAACAATAAATTGACTGGATTAACCTAGCTTTTTAAGCCGAAGATTTGGCTCGAGAAAAGGTAAGGGGGATGAATTGCGTTTATATTTAACTGAAGGATTATTAAACGAAACAGTCGGGTAATTAAATGAAAATAACTGAAAGGTTTTACCATCGACAGAGAAAGCGAATTTCTTACTTGAAAGGAATATTTTTCTCCCTTTTTTACTTAGGGCTGAAAGCGGAATTTTCTATGTAGAAGCCCGCTTGGGAAAAATATTTAAATAAGGATTCTAACGCAAATATATAAAAGGATTTTTTTGTATAAAGTAATTGAAGACAAAATTAATTTAACAGCTTCGTTCCGTCGGCAGTAAAGAATTGGTTAAATATATAAATTTTTAACAGCTTCTTCTTAATTATAACATGTTTTTTTTTGTCATAATGTTTTAGTATGTCCAAGATATCTTATGCAAGTTTGTTATTATCTTAACCGAAAGTGGAAGTTTTTATACCAAAGCTCGCGCTTGAGAATTAGTGTACTATTAACCAGGTTTAGATAGACACTTTTATTGCCTGATCGTAAATTTTAAGACACGAAGGCAATAATAGTAGTCGAAACATTGGTTAATATACAATTTTTTCCACTACTAATGCATCTGCAAAATATTTTTGTAATTAGTAAGCATTAATCTATTATAGGATTGCTTACCTATTAGTTATTCCAAGTTTTCGTTTTTCAGAAAAGAGGGAAAATTCTAACCTTTGGTATGCAACGTCATCTAACGGCTGGTTAGCAAATTAAAATTTAAAATGATTTCAATATTCTAATTCTGCAACCAATTACCGTTAAAACATGATCAAGTTGTTTAAAATCGGATTGGGCAGTCCAGAGTTATCGTGCTTTTTATTTCTTCCTCTTATTATAAAAGTTAAAGAAGAAAACACAAAAGTTTTAGAACATAAGAAAAAGCTGTTAAATTTTTTATTTATAACCTTTGTTTTAAGAATACGCCACTTAGCGGCAGTTTTAGAAACTCATTGTGTAGTTTAGGATATTTTCTGCCAGAGTATCCCAACTAACCCAAACTACCCCACCGACGGTATTCGGGCTTGACGTGCCGATGGGGCTTGCGAGCTTTAACGACACAGTGTGAGCTATCCGAGTATGACATAGAGCTTCGGAGATCCAAAAGAAGAGGTCCTTTTGTGAAGGGATAGATGAATTAGTACCGTCCATTCGTCTACAAAAAGTGCTATCCAAGTAGCACTCAAACAAAATCGGCCTACTATAGAATAGAGCCCAAGACACCTATGCTGAGACACCTGAAGAAAGTCTAAGGATTCTTCTAGAAACATACTTTCCCGGGTCAAGCATAATTGCTAAAGAACAGCTTGCACAAGAAGGCGAGCCCATTGAAACCGCTCAGCGGCCCACAAAAAGGGTAAACGATCTAGCCAACAAACTCTTTACAAAAAATCACACTCAGATGGGCGATACATAGCATTAAACCCTTTAAATCCCCGGCAGTAGATGGAATCATTCCAGCCTTGTTACAACAAGGTATGGAGCACCTACTGCCACACATTCAATCAATCTTCACAGCCAGCTTTGCATTGGGCTACATTCCCAAAAACTGGAGGAAAGCTAAGGTAGCGTTTATACCAAAGACAGGGCGGCGATCACAAGAGGAATCAAAGTCTTACCCACACCTTAGCTTAACCTCATCCCTTCTTAAAACGATGAAAAGATGATCGATAGGCACGTCAGGAGCAAGTTCCTTTCTAATGCTCCACTGCATTTCTAGACATAGAAGGTGCATTTGACAACACCTCACATGAATCCTTTCAGCGCGCCACGACCCGTAGAGGAGTGGAACCAACCAGTACAAAATGGATAAAATCCATGCTAACCAGCTGTGAAGTAACCGCGATCATTGGAGAAACAGCCGTCACAGTCAAAGCAATAAAGGGATGCCCTCAAGGAGGGGTTCTATCGCCCATGCTTTTGTCTCTGTTGGTGGACGATCTACTGGTAAGACTGACTGAAGCAGGCTTTGAAGTCCAAGATTATGCAGATGACCTAGTTATAATAATAAGAGGCAAGCATGACAACGTTCTCTCAAAACGTCTGCAAAGTGCTCTCAACTTTGTCAGCACATGGTGTGCACAGGAAAGACTAAATGTCAACCCAAGCAAAACCGAAGTGATCCCATTCACAAAAGAAGGAAGCTGAACCTTAAAGTTCTGGAGGGACAACGATAGAGCTTTCAAAAGAGGTTAAGTATCCTGGCATCGTTCTTGACCAGAAACTAACGTGGAACCCACACCCCGAAAGAACTATCAAAAAAGCAACGGCAGCGCGATTCAGCGCCTAGGTGTCGAATCTCTGCCCCTTTAAGAAATACTCCCACAATCTTTGAAGCAGAACTAAATGCTATCAATATAGCCATATATGAATATGCCAAAAAGTGCCTAAGAGTTGCAAAGATGTATATCCTATCAGATAGTCAAGCAGCCTTAAAAGCGCTAGCATCTTGCAAAATTAACTCCCGCCTAGTGTGGGATTATCGGATGGCTGCAGATCAACTGGGAAACAGAAACAGACTTACTTTAATGTGGGTACCAGGGTACGAGAGTGTGGAAGGCAACGAAGCCGCTGACCAGCTCGCACGGAATGGTGCACAGACTGCCTTTTGCTGGTCTGAACCATTTTGTGGCATCACTAGAGGACACGTAATGAATTAGCTCAGAAATTGGGAAAAAAAGGCGGAAAGAGACACATTGGGCTAATGTAACTGGGCAGAGACAGGCCAATTAATGGAGGGAGTAATTAGATGTAAGTAATAAAATTAGCAGTGGTCAAATGCTTGTTGACATTGAAAATCTGCCTGTCGACTTTCAACACTCAGATAGTAAGGGTGTATTTCCGAAATCTCTAAAAGTGTCTAGGATATCTCTTATATATAAGAAGAAGGGCAGTAAGCAGGATGCAGGTAATTACAGGACAATTGCAGTCCAGAGCCACTTTGCCAAAATTTTTGAATACCGTTTTAATCATCATCTTACATGTTATTTGGAAAAGTACGGCCTTCTATTTGAATGTCAAACTGGTTTCAGAGCTAATCGTTCGACGGAGACGGCACTGGATATGGCTGTTCGACACATTCATGATGCACTAAATGATCGGAAGGTGGTCATGGGTCTATTTATTGACATGAGTAGAGCCTTCAATTCGGTTGACCATAATTTACTGCTGCGTAAACCATCATGGGTTGGGGTTCGAGGGCCGCCACTAAATTGGGTAAAGACCTACTTGGAAGGAAGGACTCAGTTGGTCGAGATTGGTGGAGTTAGGTCAGTTGCTCAGGAAATTAATCTAGTCACACCCCAAGGATCTTGTTTGTCGCCGACCCTATTTAATGTCTTTATAAATGACTTGCTAAAAAGTATAGCGTTCTCAGGTAGACCGGTGCTCTACGCGGATGACTGCAATGTTATTGTACAGGCCTCTAATAACTGGGACTTGGCGGCAGGTGGCAGTGCTGCGGTGGATGCCATGTCAACCTGGTGCAAGTCAAATGGACTTACACTGAATACAACCAAATCCTGCGCTATTTAGTTTGCTACGAAAAATTCTACTCTAAATTATAGCCTACTCATTCGAACTGGGGAAGGTTCTATTGAAAATGTAGCAAGGACCAAGTTCCTGCGTATACATTTTGATCCAAATGTACACGCATGGAGCGTACATGATGTCGTCACTTCTAGGCTAGCCTCTTATTGCTATTTAATTAGGAACATTCGAGATACTGTCTCTAACGAAACCTTAGGATTAATCTATTTTGGTCTTGTTCAGTCAACGATCTCGTATGGGATTGTATATTGGGGTCATTCAAAAGAATCAACAACAGTTTTTGTAGCTCAGAAAAAAATTTAGAAGTATAGTCAAAATTAACCCCTTAAACTCATGTAAACAACATTTTAAATCTTTAAAGATAATGACGTTCCCCTCTTTATTTTTATACTCAACAATAATCTATGCAATTCGAAATATAGGAAAATTTGAGCGCAGGCAGGATGTTCACGGTTACGACACTCGACACAGAGGTGAAATAAATTTGCCTTTTTCAAGATTAACAGTTAGACAATGTAATCCTGACTATTTTAGAAAGTGCCTTAACAAACCTAATAAAATCACACTCTCATTTAGAAATGGGAATTTAAACAATAAGTGCAAATCAGATCTAAAGCTATTTTTTATCGAGAGGTGCTACTATTCTGTAGCAGAGTTCTTTGATGACAAGGAACATCCAAGCTTGTACATTGATAGTTCGTTCCTAATGTTAATTAACTGTATGTTGTTTATTATATCTTTATCTTTAGATTTAATTTTTTTGTACTTTGTGTAGTCCTTTTTACACTATTGACGATCCCATAACATAGGTAGTAAAGTTTTTTTTTCTTTGTACTTTTGTTGAGTGGAATTAATAAATAGTATTTATTTATTTATTTATTTATTTAATGTCGTAAGTTGTTCGCCTGACGTTGAAAACATCGTTACATCAACACTTAATGGATGGAGTAGATTTAAAATATTTTAATCATCTATTAAAAAATACGGAAAATACTGAAGAACAGCCTGGTCCTTCTAAAAAATATATAAGACGAAGATGAAAAATCTAATGAGCAAAAGAGTAACAATTTAAAACTGTTTTTACAAGAAAGGCCAAAGCGGCAACTAAGAACATAGCTCCAAGTCAAAGTCTCAGCCGAAGTCCAAGCCCCGATTGGATTCTAAGCCGCAGTCAAGAACCAAGCCAAGGTCAAAGAGTAGGCATCAATTAAATTAATTTTTAGACAAAAATAAAAAAAAATAAAAAGTTTAATGTTATTAAAAAAAATACGAAAATGACCATTTGAATTTGGATATTGCAACAGTTCGATTTTGTCAGTGTCAAATATTTTTGAATTTCATTTATACGCCGCATTTAGGGAAAAAAATTGCTGTATTTTGCACTAATCGGTTTATTAATTCTAAATTTATTGATTCGATTTGCTGACAATGCGCTAAGTATGGGTTAACGATATATTTGTATTAACATTTATAACACGTTGTGACTATATTTATTTTAGTTGATAAGCTAAGCACATTGTTATTAGGATAGCTTGGCTTGAGTCTCAGAGACTCCACATTTAGACAAGTGATTTAATTTCACCCATTCTTTGGGGATATATTGTGGTATCTCTTGGTGTTTTGACACGACCGATTTTTCGGGATATAAATACTGTACTAGAGGCTTTCAAGTTCGTCGAATAAGACCGAGACCGTCGAATCTCCCGTACCCTCACACACTAACGAGGGTTTTACTAGCGGGCCACCACTTCAAATACCAGGCTACCACTTGTTCTACCAGGCTACAACTTTTACCACCAGGCTGCCACTTTTACTAGCGGGCTGCCAGTTCGATTACGTGGCTACAAGTCTTGCCTCAGGGCCTTTTTTATTGGCGAGTCATCTGCTGGTTTCACCCTCAGGGCCAGTGCCCTAGCAGTACCAACAAGTGCCCGGCACCTTTACCAGAGTTCGGCGAATCTAAGTGGTATTGTACAGAAGCTTAAGTTTATTTATTCATTTATTATTATTAATCGCTCTGAATTTTCTCTCTTTTTAATATAAATCAAGCATTAAAACAGTTTCAATAATTTTATTCCTTTCATTCATTTATCGAGTAATATAACCGCTCTGAATTTTCTCTCTTTATAATATAAATCAAGCATTGACAGCCAAGCTTTCAATAGTTTTTTTCTAATTTTATTCTTTTTATTAATTTATCGAGTCATTTGATTTCATTATTGTGGCCGTTCATTGCTACATATTATTATTGCTACATTTAAAATTGATGCAGCTATTAGTGCACGCATATCTATATGTAATTAGCTTAGTTAACATCAAAGTGATCACTTCGGTTTGTAGTGTTTAGTGCATTTAGTTGTAAGGCATACAGTACCGAGTATCAACAACAGAATTAGTCTCCGTACAATCACTATATTGTACCAATTATTAGTTAAATTTAATAGTCATTTGACATTCTTTTGCCTTTAACTTCCCATTTTACTCCAGATAAATGGTTGCTGTGTTTTAAAAAAAAAGAACTTAGTAGCAAATATATTGTTCCTTAAATTTTAGGTTGTGTTTTCTTATTAAGTTAAGGTTGAGTTAGTTGATTTAATACGTGGGCCTAGCCACCCTGCACAACACCAGCGGAGCTTTCTGGTGGCGCTCTAACGACCCTACTACCGGGCCGGGCATTTGCAATACGACTCTCCGGGGCTAGGTTTCCTTTTAATTAAAAATCTTTACTTTTGACTTCAAGAAGAAAAACGGGTTGCAATATTTTATTAAAAAAGTGCCAAACGAAAAATTGTTATATAATTTTTTTATATTAAATAATCATAATTTTTACAACTTGTTAATTCCATAACACTTCTATATTTTAAAACAGTCTGAACTTTATGCCATGAAATTAGTTCATTTGCCTTATATCCGATAGAATCCTTTAAATATAGGCTGAAATAAGACGTTTCGACGTATATATAGAACCAATTTATTAAAATACGTAATAACAATCAATAAATTATGTTAAATCTAGATTATTTTGTCAATATGTAGCAAACTTAAACCAAATAACTATTCAAAAGGATAATAGATGTAACTGTTGGGGAAACACCCCAACACGTGTATAAACTATCGTTTTTCACCGTATAGTTTGGTAATAACACCCTGTATGTACGTAGAATGAATGAACCATAATTAAACGCAAAATAGATTTATTTCACCCCGGGTACAACCCAATTTGTACATTTAAATCAGCAAATGTCACGTTCTTTAAAACCCCTTAGTCCAACCCTAGACGGACTGTCCCTTAGTTCGAACCTGTACAGCAGTGCTGCCAGTCTAAGAGATTACAATAGAGCCAACTTTCACTAGGAAAGGAAAACGTTTGTAATCGTTTTCAATTTAATGTATTTTTGTCTCCGTCAGAATCAGTCTGTCAAATAAAGAAAGAAAACAGCTTCTACCCTTGTAATTTCAAATGAATTCGGCAAAGCGCCAAATCCCCACTTTTTATTTGATCGTGGCGCCAGTAGTCGCTCGAAGAAAGAAATTCAAGTTAGTGCACTGAAAACACTCCACGTTGCTGGGTCGGTCGTGCTGCCGAGCTCTAGCAAGTGCCTCTTCGCGCCAAAAGGTCAAATTCCTTTTTGGGCAATTTCTCTTGTATGCACAAATATTAGAGAATATTTCGTGCACCTCAGTTATCTTTGTCCAAGGTTGGACAAAGACCTCCTTTTGAGCTTTTTTAAAGCAATTCTTCGAAGTCAGAAACGATAGCATCCCCGTTCCCGTTAGAAATTGGAATATAAAATGGCGGAAGGCAGACTGACATTCCTGGTCAAATTCCTGTAAAGCAAGGCAGGTAAAGCAGTCAAAGTGGAAAGGTATGCTGTGTGAAAGTTGCTAAGTTGGAGAACGAAGTATAAAAATCAGAAAGATAAAAACTAATTTTTAAATCAAACAATCAAGACTCTTCAGTAGACATTCTAATTTTAAGAAAGCTTTTGTAATTTTAGTTTTATACTTGAACGAATGATGAGTGATTGAAAGTTTTAGTCTAAGTACTGTACATATATATTTTCTATTGAACATAGAAAACACTGTTTATTTATCTCCATTATATTTAAATGCAATTTACACCTGCATTATTAAATTAAATCAAAACTGAATACATGTTTCAATTTCTCTCACCACCCTATGTTATACTGTTCATTAAAAGTGGTTAATTAGAATACCACACCCTTCTTTATGGTTTTAAGCAATAATAAAAGAATTTGTTTATTCCGACCAGTAACCATATACATAAAATAAACTTTACAGCTAATTTTCTCAAAATTTAATTTTTTGATATATAGCAAAAGAATATCAGTATAACTTTACTTAAATTTAGATAAGGTATTAACTTTAAAATATTCAGATCAAAAATATCATCTTCTAGACCAAACCTGGAATTGTAACATAATTTAGTCATATAATTCGGCAGACTGGCAAGAGCTCGCTTAAATGCGTCCAAAGGATTAAAACCTAACAAAAGCGGTAGAATGCAAAATAATTTCACTCAAGTTCTAGTTTTACCCAGTTTGTAAAATTGCTAATCCGCTTGTAAATTTAAAGCTTTAAGCCACAACTTACATTAAATGGACTCTATTCAACGTAGATAATAATTTTACACCTAACTAAGCTCATATTTTCACTTTACTAATGACACATATATAATGTATAATACATAATTGTAAGAACTAACACATTTTAAGGTCGTGGAGGCATGCTAAAAGATTTTCAAGGTTGGTAAAACTGATATGTATGCAAATGATAATGTGTGCCATGAGTTACTAACCACTTTACATCGTACAAAAATATGCTTGTTTTGTTATGTAAACGTTTGGATTTGATTAGATGAATCCCTATGTACCAAAACCTCTTGATCATTTAAAGTTTTTGTTATTCTATTTTGAATAATTTGTTGCATGCGCTAATCTAAGAAATATTTCTTAGAAACTTTATAGAAAGAATGTTATAATACTCTCTCTCGATATGCACTTAATCTCGCCACCAGCAAGTTCCCTGAAATTTAATATAAGGAAAGGAGTAGATTTTCCTTTTTATATACGTAACATTTTCTAAATAAAGACAAATTCAGAATGGTTTGCTCATCGTTATTACAATAATATAATTATATATACATATATAATATTCCTATAATAGTCTTATATATTACATACTCCAAAAATGCTCTAATTACGAATGCTTATCATCAGTTTCTTTGTTCCTATGATTTCTTACTTCGATTAAAAATTCTCCCTTCAGAGGAAGTGAGAGTTAAATTTTAAACTAGGTATAGTTTTAATTATTATAATTCCATAGGGCATGAACATAGCTGAACACTTTAAAAATTATCTCAATGAATTTTCATTTTTCCAATTTTTCTCTGGCATCGTATATCTGGTTAAAGTAAGTTTACTTCAATTAAAAGTTCTCATATTAAAGGACATGAGAATTAAATTCTAATCTATATAAAGCTCTAATTAGAATTTCATATGGTATGAGCATAGCTGGAATGTATCTAAGTGATATCAAATTCTCATTACGAGAACTGAAACTTACAGCTTAAGCCCCATAACTAATGACGGTTTGATACTAAATTTAAAGTAGATTCTAACTATGTAGATTAACTTTTTGAATTATTAAGTCTAATATCAAAACATAATGTTTCAGTTGTATATTTAATCCAATCCCTGAATTCAAAACTCAACCAATTAAGACAAGCGAAATATACATTTGCATTTTTTCCAGCTGGCCACTACCGAGGTCACTACTAATTACTAAAGTAATTTCACCATATAAGACCTTTTCTACTTTGTAAACCTCAGAGTATGTAGTAGAAGATTTCTTTTGTTCGCGACTAAGTATTATCAGGAGTGACGTTGCCAATTGCTCGTTATGTGAAGAAAAAACATAAAATTTGAATCTTCAAATATTTGCTTTCCGGAATGTGTTGGGTTAATATGATATTTGTTGACTCATTTCAAATTCATGAAAACAGAATTAAATAATTTGAGTCGCTAAGAGCAACCTCGAAACGTGAGTACAAATTTATTAAAATTTTCCATTTGCGTTTATTTATGTGCTAACGTTTATATCACACATAAGGAACAGTAAACCAATCATGGTAAATGAAAATTGATAAACCACAATTTGGCAGCTTGATATAATTTATAAGTACCAGACAGTCAAATGACTAGCATAATAAACAAGCACTCCAATAAAAGTTGAACGAAGACAGTAATTTGAAGCTGCTGCTATTAAGAAAATGTCTGCTCTGATTAATTGGGGACATCAAAGGAAAGAAACAAGCAAACTAAATACAAACATATAAAAGTAATTAAATTTGTATCATCTATACTGAGAAATATATAAGTCCGCTAAGAGAGAATTCACATAATGTTTTATTTGCTTAGAATGGACTCATGAATCTTATTCTGGTTAATCTGAACTCAGATCCCACTTTAGTGATAGTAGAGTGCCCAACGCAGTAAAAGCCTTCTATAAATGATTTTTGTGGGCACCTCGGGGTTACAAGCTGAAATTTTCACAGAATGAAGGTTTTATTATATTAATTCAAAATCCGAAGGTAGTCAAAAATTAGAACGGGCAAAAGGGCAGTATGCCTAAAAATCGAGATTATTATATGAACGTGTAGGATATTAATTTATGAATGTTTTCATATAAAATTCATCCACATTTTTGTTCGAATTATATTTTTTATCATTGCTTGAAATATGCAGATTACGTTGGCCCTTACGGCAAAATAAATCAAAAAATTGAAATATCTCCTTTCGAACCTGGGCAAAATCTGATTGAAATATATTCATTTTTGTATTCACCTCGCATTCTCTCCGAAATAAAGGCTCAAATCAAAAAATTTTATTCTTGCAAAAAGTTTGCCTTAAGTATCTAGAATATACAGGTGCAAGAATAATTTTTTTTTCTCAAATGGTAATGCACAAATAGAATTAAATGTAAAACAAGTAATTTTCTTCTAGCCGCGATCGTCGGATCTCGCGCTGCCCCAGAGGTCTCGCATCTCACTTTTCTTCATGGCTCCCTCTCTTTCTCGCCTATTGTACAATACAATATGTAGTTTTACACATTACGGATTAGAATACTAATAATAATAATAGCTATTATTATTTGAATAAAGTCAATGAAGACATTTTCGATTATACCGAAATTTATTTTTCCTATACGCTGGCTGCTAGGCAATAAAGCAGTAGAAAAAAAATCATATACTTAATGCAACTGATATTAAATAAAGGACTAGCTTTTATTCAAAATACAAAAACTCAAAATGTAAGAAAAATCTTTATAATAACAAAATCTATTCATCTTCACTGCCTGTACCTTCTTCAGGAATAGACACAATGACTTCAATATTGCCAATAGTAATTTTTTTGCATGATCCTATGCCACCTATTTGATTTCTTCTACGTGTACAAACTTTGCTTCCATACAATCTAATAAAAAATTATTTGATTAAGTTTTATTATGTACCTATTTAATCTAATGATAATTTACCTTTTTTACATCCACATGCAATAAATACTTTTGTATCCGAAGGAAATGCTGGAAGTGTTGCTAAAACTGGGGATAATACTTGGATATCACCTGCCTCCTCAAATTTCCATCCGCATTCTCTCACCTCTGGTAATAGGGGATTTGGTTCTAAAGAACTGAAGCACACCTTAGTTTGATAATGTGCTCTCAGACTGTGAAATTTTAATCTATTTTTTGTAGGGGCTAGTTTTTCAATTAGCGATGAAGAGGCCAATAGTGTCCTTAAAATATTAATAGACGAAATGTTTGGATTTGTTGAAAATAATTTTATGATAAATTTCTCTATGTTATTGAATATGATATCTGAAAATTCCTAGACTCCAATACCGGCTAAATAATCGGAATAGTTTAGATAAATTTTCCAACATTTTATTTTTCCTAATCCTGAAAACGGACTGGTTGTATGACAACCCGTTAGAGCATGAAATGCTGGTAATTTTTTTGCAAGTTTTTCCTCTAGGTTGATATCATGAACGGCCACATATCGCACCGAATTCCCTCTTCCAAATTTTACCCAAATTCTTTAGAAGTATATATTTTTAAAATGTATCAGAAGTACAAGTACATCATCAATGCCATTGGAGTCCATTATGCATGTCAAATACATACAATGTTTAGCAGAGAGTATATGCAACAAAATCCTAGTATCAGCTTCTTCGTGACCATAGAGGATAATAATTTGTTGTCAATTGGTTCGCAATTTGTTTTCTTATCAAAAATATTGGTAAATCCCTCACTATAGTTGTGAACTTTGAAATTCGTTTTATGAGAGTGCTCTAATTTCGTTAACTGTTTTTTTTTAATTAAAAACAGAGTGGATAACTAAATTCCACTGTTGTGAATGTAAAAGTATTTATTGCATGTGGATGTAAAAAAGGTAAATTATTATTAGATTAAATAAGTACATAATAAAACTTAATCAAATCATTTTTTAATAGATTGTATGGAAGCAACGTGTACAAGCTTTAAAGCTTGTACACGTATAGAAGAAATTAAATAGGTTGCATAGGATCATGCAAAAAAATTACTGGAAGGCAATATTGAAGTCATTGTGTCTATTCCTGAAAAAGGTACAGGCAGTGAAGATGAATAGATTTTTTTTACATTTTGAGTTTTTCTATTTTGAATAAAAGCTAGTCCTTTATTTAATATCAGTTGCATTAAGTATGCGATTTTTTTTTCTACTGCTTTAATGCCTAGCAGCCAGCGTACAGGAAAAATAAATTTCAGTATAATCGAAAATGTCTTCATTGACTTTATTCAAATAATAATAGCTATTATTATTATTAGTATTCTAACCCGTAATGTGTAAAACCACTTATTGTACTGTACAAGAGGCGAGAAAGAGAGGGAGCTATGAAGAAAAGTGAGATGCTAGACTACTGGGGCAGCGCGAGATCCGACGATCGAGGCTAGAAGAAAATTACTTTTTTTACATTTAATTCTATTTGTCCATTACCATTTGAGAAAGTAGTGTGTTAACGAGAGTGAGTCCTCACGGAGGAGGTAATTACCTTATCCTCCGTGAGGGCTCTCTCTCTTTTGCTTACTGAGGAGTCTTTCTCATCATGTAATTAATACATTTCCCATCCTTATCTACATATATGTTGACCTTGCCCCTGACCCTGACTTTTCCCCTCCCCTCTTAAATAAACATAATAAAACCAGCAGTTCTGTATGTTTCTTCACTTCACAGTTTAGTTTTCAATGGAAGAACTCAAATTAAGAAATCGAGTACTCAAGAGAGTCAATTCAGAAGTAGTTAGTTCGGAAACAGTTAGTTCAAAAAAGAAAAAAGTGAAGTGCATTTGAAAGAGGAATGCCCTATTTGTTTTAGTTCTTTGGAAAAAGAAAACATTTGCACACCAAATTGGTGTGAACACAAATTTTGTTTAGATTGCTTGACAGAATGGTTAAAAACGAAGGATGTTTGTCCATTGTGTAGAAGTCATTGTGATTACATTAATATAAAATATACTAATCAAAAAAGAGCTATTGTGAATGAAACTAAATCAATTGTAGATATTTTTGAAACTATTCTAGATGGTGATAATAATGAAGAAGATAATGAAGTAGTTTATATCATTCCCAGAACATCAATGTGATAATAAGAGGGAATTTTCTGTTTATAAGAAACATTGATACTTACGATCATTCAGTCGCTGTTAGTTATATACATTAACAGTTATGGATGAGGCTGTGAAAAAGTTACATGAAGAATTTAGCCAATTAACTTCAGATAATTATTATAATGCTATGCATAGCAGACCAGAATATTTTGACTTTTATTGTGAGTTTGCGGAACATTATTCGAAAGGTGCGTCCGCTTGTCCTCAATACTTCGAAAATTTCAATGTATTGCAGTTTGTAGTTGAACTGAAACAATTGGGATTTTTTGTTGAAGTGGTTAGTTTGAAGAAATATATAGGAGATCCAACTATATTAGATGTGATAAAATTGGCAGAAGAATAATTGGGAGAACTTCAATTTGAAGTATTTGTGTAAGATATGGAGAACTTTGTGTTAGAACTTTATGAAAACTTTTTGATGTCGGAAGCCTGTTCGCGGTTTTATGCGCTTGCGGGAAATGATGCTGAAGCTCAAGATATACTGTGGTATGAAAACTATATGCAACATGCTGAGTTTTGTAAAAAAGGTGTACAAGTGTGCAGCGAGTTCTTAAAGAACAAAGACAGAGTAAAGTTTGTATTGGAACTTAATATGTTAAAATTATATTATATGAATATATGTGTGTATAAGGAAATTTAAATGTGAGAAATGAAATGTATTTAATAAAACAAAGTTAAATAAAATTATTTTTTTTTATTCATTCATAAAAAAATTATTATAAATATAAAACACATTTGAAAGCGCACACATAGATGGTGACTTTGAATGATAAAAACATTTAGGTGTTGAAGCAATTAAAATTGGTTGTTCATCTAATTCAATTATTGGTTTGCTGGAATATTTTCTTAGGTAATCTGCTTTTTCGTTTCCTTTAACGTAAACAAATAGCGCTTGTTCAGTCAATTTTTTTACAATTGTTGAAAAGTGGTGTAGTGGGGTATAACCGATATTCCAATTAATGCAGTGGTGATTTTTCATTAACCATACAGCTTGCTTGTGAGCTTCAGGAGAAAGAGAATTCAAAGAAAATGGCTGCTTGAAAACATAATGACTAATTTTTTCTCCATCATAGGCAGCTAATTCTTTAGGTAGAAATTTATTCTTTTCATCTTTGAACGCTTGAATATCCAAAACTAATCTCATATTTTTAAAGTTGCAAATTTTTTAAACACAAAGTTTTTATTGGAATATGATTCAATACGTTTTTTCAGTTCTTCTAAATTTTTAATGAAAATGTCTAATTTCTTGAACATATTGTAAGATCATTACTTCATGAACTATATTAAGAACCTGCTTGGAGTTGCTCTATCTTTAAATGGTCTTATACAACTAAGAAATATATGTTCAAATGTTAAATAAATGAAGTGCTTCAAGAGGGTGGGGGTGAAATGTAATATTAAAAGCAACTTGAAAATTAAAGTTGTTTAACAAGTTTAGTGAGTGGGTTGTAAGTGAAAACTTTATCATGTAATATTAAACAATACGCTGAAGTATCTTTTTCTAAATCTTTGTTTAGTTCAAATTCTACTCTCATTACTACAGGTCCAGCTTGTAAAGATTCCTTTTGATGTGAGCAATTTATATAAGCAATAGGAGCTTTTGATTTAAAATCGCTTGGGTCAAATAAAGGTTCTTCGGTTTTTGCATAGTAAGAAGATCGAAATTGGGAATACATTTCATACAATATGGCATATTTATTATTACTTATGTCCAGGAGAAGATCATTATAGGGGTATCTTTCAGAATTCAAAAAAACTTTAATATTTCTCAAGTTTATATCATTAAATTCACTCATATTTGATATTTTCGAATCTCTCTTCTCCTGTTGGAACGCAACTATAACATGACGAGGAGTTTCAACTCTAGTAGACGTCTTAACAGGCCAATTGTGTCTGGATGTTTTCAACAGTTCCGGATATTCAACTAATTCCCAACTTCTAAATGCAATAACTAAATCTGTTCCCTTATCAATAATTTTTGTTAATGATAATTCTTGAGGGATTGCTACTGAAATATGTGGTATATTCCAAGTTAGTTTGTGAAGAGTAATTTTTGGTATTTCACTTGGATCGGTAGTTATAATAGCATTATTGTCAGTGTTATCTCACACAATTATTAGCTCCTGTTTTGCGTTTAATATAACTTTCCTATGGTCTTCAAAGAAACCCATTAACATTTTAAGAGGAATGCAAACATTAAATGAACCAGTTTTTTCATCAACTAATGTATTTGCTATCTTTGGTGACCATCCTGCATTTTTTAATTTGTCAGATTCATTTGTATTATATGAGAGGTAACCTTTTAGAGTGGATGTTAAACCAACATCCCTTATAGAATCTATAGTAACCCCATTCAACTGATATCTCATTTCTCTAAAGAGAAATGCTATCCCATTGTTTACAAGAGATAGTGTTTTAGAAACTGTTCTATCTGCTTAAGATAATTTTCCCTCTATGTAAAGAAAACTTTCGCAGGGAAGAGTATACTTTTCAATTTCATGAACGGGAATTAGTATTTCATCATTGTTGCTTAATTTTGTTGGCAAATATGGCTCATAAGAATGCAACTCTGAGTGAGTAATAGAATTGTCAATATAAAGTTTTTGGCTAACATTAAGTATACTCATTTTAAAAGTTTAAGTCCAAGTGATTTAAGAAATTGTTTGTTTGTACTTGTTAATCTATTAGGGTTGACTCGACTACTAAACTTAACTTTATTATGTTTAGCTTTATATGTTTTTTGAATTTGTTGAATATTGGCTGTTGATTGAATATCGTTTCTATTATAAAAAATAACCATAATGAATTTAGTTTTTTTACATGTAATCTTAGTGAAACAGTTTCTTTTCGAAAATTAACAAAATCGAGATTCTGATCTAATATTTTAACAGTAATTTTGTCTATTGCTTTCACTATTACCGGAAAATAAATAATATTTTGAGGACTTTCAATTATTTTAAATCCTGGCGAAACGTTCGGGAAAAATTGATGTATAATATGGACAGGTCTTCCGTTCAGATAGGAACCTTCAGCAATACTGCAATCTATACATAAGGAATTAACTTTTATAATTTCAGCTGGATTGTCTGATAATTTACTTTTTCCATCACCTTTAATAGTTTGGTTTTTAAATCCTAAAATTTTTCCAATAGTTCCATCTTTAAATGTAATATCAGCCGTAGATTTAATTTCAGATTGTAAAGTGTTATGATTAGCATATAAGTGAAAAGATATTCCTTTTTTATCAAAAATATTTTGTAAAAATTTATTTATGTCGCCTATTTCATAACTACCAGCAGGTATTTCAACATAATCGTTTGAATTCCCGTAATACAGTTTGTTATTAGTTTCATCAATGTTTGTCAAAGTTCACTACTTTGTGCAGAAAGAGCTCTTGTAAATGACATGTCAGTTCCCACAACCTCTTTAAAATAAAGAATAGTTCATAATTACATGTTTATATAAAGAAATTGAAGACAAAGTTGCCCACAAATTGATGAATCATATGATTGATAGGAATCATGATTATAAAAGATGTCATTTTTGCTACCATCGCTAAAGAAGTATGATATTATTTCTGCAGGTGGTCTTAAACCTCCAAAACTATCAAAATAAATAATTTGTTTACCGTGCTTTACATAAGCTGTCCAATGAGTTCCTGGACCATATTGATCATCCAAATTAATAATAGCACATTCAACTTTATTTATAACTTTTGGTAGTTTATTACGCATAAATATTCCTCGAAAATTAGGGATTTTCAAAAGCCTCACATATTTTTTTAACTCAAAATTTGAAAGTGGTTTGCGAGGTAGCATATTTAACAGTTTTTTGCATAGGGTTTCAAATATAATCCACAACCTTGCTTATAAGGTCGCAAAAAAAGACCTTTACCAACTGACATTTGCTATATAGCCTTATTATGTCTTTTTTGTTCTTCAAGTTTATTTTTTGCACTTTTAACCGCATTTATTGATGAAGCAATTCCTGCAGCTCCCCCACTTAGTGCTCCCAATGCAGAGAGTCCTGCAAATATTGGAATTAGCGGTAACAAACCACCGAATTTTGGAATTGGGATAATTCTTTTAGCAGGTTGTTTTACCTTTACGTTTCCTTTACTGATAGATGCTAGAGCATCTTCAGCCGCAATTCGTAAATTTTTGTATTTTCTTCCCAATGTCCCCCTTTTCGCCCTTCGTAACGCTGACTGAAATGAGATAGTCCTGGTAGTTCTTTTTCGTTTTTTCAATTTTATTCCTTTGCCTTTTTTTATTCATTTTCCTCTCTTTTGAATACCCATACCTAACTTAGACTTAGTTTTCATAATACCCGCTATTCCTAGTGCGGTAATCGTTCGGCCTAAAGAAGCGTCACTCGATTTAAATCTTTGAAAAGCTCTTTCCGCTAATAACTGATCTGCCCTATTGCGATTCTTCAAGTCGGGAAATTTATAATAAGCAATATCGTGTTCTTTGCAAGCTTCGTCTAAAGGATTTTTACTCTTATCTCCTCGCTCAAGACGTTTAACAAGTTTTGTTCCTGGACCACAATATTTGTATGATGGAATGTGTAATTCAAAAGGTAGTTTATTAATAAGACTGGCATGGCACATCAAATACCATCGTCCGCCCCCAGGCTGGAGAACACCAAAGTACAAAGTCTGGAGCTGATCAATGACAGTTTGTGACAAGAGGGGCTGCATTGTATTGGCTGGCAGGAACGTCAAACTGGTGAGAGGAGTTTGATTACGGGGAGTGACGCCCCCGCCATTCCGAGTTGCCATGGGATATGGCCCATCAAATCCCATCGTCCTCCCCCAGGCTGGAGAACACCAAAGTACAAAGTCTGGGGCCGATCAATGACAGTTTGTGACAAGAGGGGCTGCATTGTATTGGCTGGCAGGAACGTCAAACTGGTGAGAGCAGTTTGATTACGGGGAGTGACGCCCCCACCATTCCGAGTTGCCACGGGATGTGGCCCATCAAATCCCATCGTCCTCCTCCAGGCTGGAGAACACCAAAGTACAAAGTCTGGAGCTGATCACTGGGGAGTGATCCAACAAACCCCATTTTTACCCCTGTCAGACTAGGGACCGCCAAAGGAATGAGTCTGAGGCCGATGCTTCGAGTGGAAGCGGCCCTAGGTGGTAGATGCATAAGCCTACTCGCATCGTCCGGTGAAAGACCACCCCACCAGAATTGGGAAGCGCTAAGTGGTTTTCCCAAATCACGTTCCGTTTCCGCGCTGGTGGTCCCGGGTTCCACAGCAGAAATATATGGACATGATGGTGCTTCCAGGATCAAAATATTCCGGAAGTAAACTCCCCGGCCATTCGGATCTCCGGACGCTGGGTGGCCCTGGGAGCCCTTCATTCCGCATTTCACACACAGCAAAGATACCGAACCAATTTAGAATAGATTTCTGCAACATAAGAGGCCTAAATACAAACATAAATTCGGTACACCAGCATCTACAAGCAAATAGACCACACATATTAGCCCTTACAGAAACACAAGTATGTTCTACAACAACAACAGTGAACTACCTCTATCCTGGTTACGACTTACATACCCGATTTAGACATAAGTTCGGAATATGCCTTTTTGTCCGAAGCGACCTTTCATGTCACCGCGAGGAAACACTCGAACCGAACAATCTTGACGTCATGTGGCTCAAGTTCACCGCCAAGAGATTAACCAAGTTTATATGTTGTCTCTATCGCCCTCCGAGCGATGGAGCTTACCAAAGCTTTTTCTCAACACTAGCTACCACTTTTGACTCAATACAGGTCGACCACCCCAGTTCAGAAATAATCGTTCTGGGAGACTTCAATGACCACAACACCAACTGGCTCAAACATCACAACAAGACCGACAACGAAGGTAGAGAAGCTGAAGCATTTGCCATCAGCTGCGGACTTACTCAACTTGTAGACGAACCAACTCGAATCTCAGAGAGGGGCGAATTCGCCGCCCTCCTGGATCTTTTTCTGACCACCAATCCTCACCAGTACAAGGTTACAGTTGGTCCGCCATTAGGTACCTCCGACCACAAACTTATTACAACGGTTTGTGAACTGCCACTCATCCAGAAGGATCCACCATTGCCTCGCATAATCTGGCGTTACAATTCTGCAAACTGGGACGATCTAAGGCAGTTCTACCTAGATTTTCCTTGGCTCGGCGTCTGCTTTGCCACTGACGACCCGTCAGACTGCTGCGAAGAGATCATGCAAGTAATCTCCTCAGGAATGGAAGCATACATCCCAAATTCCATCAAGTTACCATCAAAAGGAAAGCCCTGGTTCGACAAAAGATGCGAAAGAGCTGTAGGAAGGAAACAGCAAGCCTATAAGTACTGGCAGCAAAATCAGACCACTGAAAATCGCAATTATTTTATCGAAGCGAGAAACGAGTGCAAGCGTGTGATCGACGAAACTAAGGACAAACACAATCAAAGGATCAGGAATAAACTTTTGCAATGTCCCAGTGGTTCCAGGAATTTCTGGTCGGTAGCAAAGGCAGTAAGTAACAACTTTACAAAAACGTCTCTCCCATCTTTGACGGACGAACGTGGCATCACGGCGACTACAGCCAAGGAAAAAGCGAACATGCTCGCCAAAATGTTTTCATCGCACTCTACCTTAGACGTGCCCCAAGGCAAGACTCTCCCCACTATACCGAACATCAACACCACCATGGCAGAAGTCAAGTTTTCTCATCGTGATATTCGCAAAATCCTTAAAGAACTAGATACGCAAAAGGCATCAGGACCGGACGGAATACCTGCCATCGTGCTAAAGAACTG